>CM068745.1:11797669-11965055 GCA_035084275.1 Hydrolagus colliei
AAGAAGGTTTTCCCATTGCTTGAGATTGTCAAAAGGAACAAGAGCATTCCTGAGCCTATTGATCCATTGTTTATGCACTTTCATAGCAGGGACATTCAGGTATGAAGAGTTTTAAATGTAGTTGAGCATGGAACAGGAAATATTGGTTAAAAAGGTACATTTCAAAGAAAATGTCATTAAAGAGTACTACCAAATTTCTAGATGCCATTTCATGCCATTGGCTTGGAGATTGAACCTATCGACTGTTCAGCCAAAGACTGGCCTCTTCAGAGAAAGGTTGGGTCCACAATCCTTCAATACTCTTCTTAACTTATTTTCTTGTAACATGGAAAATTGTCAGAAGTGAGGGAGATCTTGAGTTGGCTTTATAAAAAGCTTCATTGTGATCACAATACTTGAAACAAAATGTAAATTCACAAATTTATTATAGAGCAAACTTAATTCCACATACTGACCTCTTGACTTATTTTTGTATAATCATCTCTATTTTTGTGTAACCAACATACAGCGCCTTGGAACGTCCTCCACACGTGAATGGCGCATAAATGTAATTTTGTTGTTCTGTCTATTTATATGCTTCATTTCATTTTTGTATCAACAATAATAAAATTACATTCATAGAGTGCCTTTCATGTCGGGGGGGATGTCCCAAGGCGCTGTAACGGATGTGATGCATATTGTTTATCTATGCTTAATTGGCAGTCCATCTCCAACCCACCCTTACTATGCAAGGTCTTGAAACCCATTGTTGCCATTCAACTTATTCTCACCTTTCCCCAGTGGAGCTACTCACCTGATTCTTGTCCTACATGACCCTCCGCATCCACTTTCTCTTTGATGGATTGTCCTCCCGCACCCCCAAGTAGTAGCCTCAGGGCACCGTTTTTGGCCATCAGCACACTTGCTCTTGGTGACATCTGCAGACTCGTGCTTGACTTTAGAGATTCAGTAAAATTTTAATTTTGAACTTGTTTTAGATTGCTGAAGTTAGAGATTATGAAGAGGACGCAAAGATTGCTTTTGCTACACTTGATGTAGTTGATGGAAAAATTGATGAAGCTGTAGCTGCTTTTGAAATGATCGACAGCATGGTTTCTCACTGGAATCTAGCACTGGTAAGTGATTTAAACTTTTATCATGTTTCCACTTCTGTTTATAAATATTGGTGTAACTTACTTTGAGCTAATTTTGTTGGTAGATATTTCATCGACGGGCAGAAGAGTACGAAAATGGTGATGAAATGGCTCCTGATGAACAGGAGGAATGTAAGAATTGTTTTTTGAAATGCAAAGAATACCTAAGAAAAGTCCTCAATGAGATTGAGGCCAATGTCGCGGCAACTGAAAAAGTAAGTGCTAATTTGTATATAATATGAACAAAAATGTTTTATACTATCCTCTTAAACGGGAATAAGATAACTGGGAAAAGCTATGCAGGTCTGATGTAGAGCAACTGTCTTCAAATTTGATGTGACACTTTTAACATACACTCAGATTGTGGTCAGAAATCTACAGTTAGTGGATAGTAATTTCATCAAACAGATGTTTCGGTTAGTTTAATAAGCATTGGAATTGCTTTAATGTGAAAGGCTGTCAATGTATATGCTACTATTTATGTTGCTTAAGAAATAAGTCACTTTGTGTCTGACAAATCCTTTCTTGACAGTTGCCAGTACCAGTGGAGACAGTGAGAAACATGTTGGAGTCAGTAAACGAACAAATTAGAGAATATGATGAAGTCGATCAGTTTGATCTAGAACATGACGATGAGTTTTCTCAAATGGCTGAAAATGGCAATCTTACTGACCCTGTAGCAGTACAAATAAAACATTCTACCCCGTCTCCTACAAAGCTTTCTTCATCTCCGACAAAAAGCTATAAGGTAAAAGTAATTATAATGTCTAATTGCAAATTTACAACCAGTCAAATTATTTGAAATTATCTTTTTTGTTACCCGGGTGCATAAGATGCAGAGACGATGTTTCTGAGTATCCAAAACAGAAGGATTCACATATGTATGTCCACCTTTATCTGAAAATGTCGCTGCTTTGGGAATGGAATTGCCCTCTCTTCCTATAGATTCATATCCTGTTGACCCAATTCCAGAGTCAGGTTTAAAATCCAGAATCGAGGCTACGATCCCCTGGTGTGCATTGTAATTGCTGGAGATTAATCACCTAACTAACTTGCCATTCAGAGTATCATTGGATGAGCTTCTCGTTGCCTATCTAATTTGGAGCACTGACTCTTTTGGGGATTTTGGCTTTCAGCATTAACCAGCTGACTAGACTGCTCCTCCCAAGTCTTGCCATCGAGCCAGGCCTCTGCAATCAGCATTGCCCTGGATTTTACCGGAGGCTGATTAAATTCTGATATTCTGTTACCAAACACATCACTTTAGAGACTACTCAGCCACAGGGAGATCCTGCTTACCTCCTTTACACACCCCTCCGCAGGAGGAACATCTGAATTGGAATACCCTTCATCACCTCATACATCAACAACCATATTACTATCCAGCACATATTTGTATTATTTGCCCAAAAGTTATTCCGATTTAGCACCTTGGAGTATTCTGATGTGAAACGCATTATATAAATGTAAATTTGTCTTGTATTTACAACAACTTGCATGTATAGCACCCCCCATGCAGGGTCGCGTCTCAATGCTTAACATTGGTGGAGCCTGACTCCCGAGTCGGGGGAGAGGAGGTGACCGAAAGCATGGTTGAAAAGGAAGGGTTTCAGGTGGGACTTGGAATAGCGGGAAGGAGGGGGGCAAGACGGAGGGATTGCTGGAGAGTGTTCCAGAGTTTTGGGGTGTAGTGGTTGAATGAGCGACCTCCAATGGTGGAGCAGCGGGTGTGAGGGATGAGCGTGAGACCGGTGCTAGTCGAGGCGCAGAATGGTGGTTTAGCGAGTAATGATATTTGGAGAGGTTCTGAGGTGCCAGGAAGTGAATGGATTTGAACACGAGTGAGCATCCTGAAGTCAATCCGTTCGGTGATGTGGAGCCTGGTCCGAACTGATGAGATAGGTTAGAGTTTAGTCTGTGTAACTATGTAGGCAGCAGCGTTCTGAATGAACTGGATTTTTTTTCGATACTGGACGTGGTGAGACTGGATATTTATTATCTGCTGTTCACAATGCCACTGATTTCACAAGGTAGCACCTATGTTTGATTTACTAAGTCATAGTCAATTGTAAACAATTTCTTTGTTTCAAGTTTGTCTTGGTAAAAGACAATATCCCAAAGTATGGTAGCCTAATAAATTAGTCAGGATTATATATGATATGAACTGCAGATATTACTCAAACAATTTAAAGTAGCAGTTTCTTTGGCCTCTTTGGGTTCTAGATTTAGTGTTGATTATGAGTATAGATTATAGATCAGGATAGATTATCCTGTTCTAAATTTGTTGCATGTCATAGTTGCATTGTGAATATAATTTTTTTTCAATATGATTTGATTTTGAATGTTTTACTCCAGTGGTCTCCAAAGACACCACCCCGCTGGGCTGATGATCAGAAACATTTACTGCAGATGATTTGTCAGCAGGTGGAGCAGCTGAAGGTATGTTCAGTGTATTTCTCAGTCCCAATACAGGTAAAATTTACAGAAAACTGTATCATTCGGAACTCTTGGGCAGCAACAGAGCCGTTTTCTTCTATTTATTTACTAAATCCAAGCATTGAGATAGATCTGTGGGGGGGCAAAAGAACAGAATTGGATGTGGACAGCAAGGGCATCGGCCTATATTGACCAGTATCCTAAAGACAGCTTTACAACAGGCTCTTTACCAATGAACCTTGTATGAGGATCCAGAGTAAGCAAATGTTGAGTAAACCTGATAACATAGCTTTGAATCTCTAGAACATCATGGTGGCTAGCATGTCACAAGCTGTCCTGCATGGGTCCTTCTTTCATGCTTAATGCAGATGTCCATTGAATATCTGAGGCTAAGGACAATAGTTGCTGTAAGGCATGGAATCTGGGTTTGTAAACTATCTAAGGCTTGGGATTCATCTTGATTGGTACCTCTTTGCATACCTATCTGCTGTACCTCTCCTGTGGAGCTTTTGAAGCTTCACACTACTAAATATTTAAACCATTGGTGAGTGGATAGGTCTATGTGTTCAGGCTGTGGGAAGGAGGATGGTATGAAGACTCAGGCATTTCATGCTGAGTCCTGTTTTCAAAGAAGCTCACAACGAGTTGCCAGATGTTGAATGACCAACTAGTTTCTATCTTCATTGGGAGTGAGACAGCAGGTCTTGTTGCGGTGTGCTAGCTTCAAGTCAATAGTCTGGCAGTTTTGATAGTTACAATCCTCAACCATTGGGTCTACATTATTCCAAGACACTCTTGGTGACAGATCAGCTATCTTAGCTTACATGGGTTAGACCAAACACCGGGGTCAAGAATTCTCATTTTGTTCCAGTTAACTCTACAAGCCACAAAGCACTAATGGGTTGGATGGTCCAAACTGGATAGGTAGCAGAAAGCTTGCTTTACAGTATTTGGAGCACTAACAAGTTAGGATAAAGCAGATTTGAATAGCAAGTACTGTTTATTACCCCCAAATTAATAACTGCTTTGCTTCACAGCTAAGTTTAAAATGAAAGTATATGTAGAAAACAGTAACATACTAGACGACAGTCTACAATAGTGTTCCATTTTTGTGATGAGTTAATATAAAGGTTCTTATAGGGAATACAACAATTTGCATTATACCCCTCCCTTCACATAGGATAGGGTACTGGAGCACTTGACAGTGGGTTAGAAGGAGGGGGTGGGTGACTGGAAGCACAATCCAAAAGGAGGGTCTTTAGGTGGGCTTTAAATAAGGGAAGGGACAAGGCAGAGGATGTAAGGGAGACAGGACAGTGTCTGAGGGCACAGTCACTGAAGGCAGAGCAGATGGGACAAGGGACATACAGCAGGTCGACGCGAGCTGAGCAGAGGCAGCGGGTGGTAGAGTGGGTTAGCAGGTCAAATAGGTAGAGGTGTGAGGGCATGAAGGGATTTGAAAATAAGTGAGAGGATCTTGAAATTGATTCATTGGTAATTAGGAGCCAGTGGAGCCTGGCAAGGACTGGTGTGATGGGGTAACAGTTTTGTACAGGTGAATATCCAGGTGCCAGAGTTTTTCATTTTATTTTGTGTAGAGTGGAGACCAACGAGGAGGGGATGGATTGGGATATTTCAGCCGGGAAAGGCGTGGATGATGGTTTTGGCTGCGTTGAATAAAACTGTTCTTCATGTATTTGATTTTTGTGTTTAAAAACAGGGAGAAATGCATGAGCTGAAACTAAATACTTCAAATAGAACTGCATCACCACATTCGCATTGGCCCTCAGATGGTTATCATGAAGACCATATGCCCCATAACTATCATGGAACACAAAATTTTCAGGGTGCACCTTTGACAGGTAAGCATTTTAACTCTGAAAGCGATTTGTTTATAGTTTTAAAATGTTTCTGTGGTGTCAAATTTCCTGTCATTGGAAAAATTACTTTCAAATGCCCAGTGGACATTGGGAATTCTGTTTGCGAAACATTGTTGTGTGCAAATTAGCTGCTGGGTTAATCTACTGCAAATCAGAGAAACTTTGTAGCATTTTGAGACATTCTCAACATTATAGGTACTACAGTAAAACTTTATTTATCCGGTACCCAACCAAATGGAATACTCAACCAACTGGTGTCTCCCAATACAATTCACCATTCCAGCAACCGGATCTCATCCGGGACATTCTCGGTATGCTCACTTTGCACATGCGCACTTATTAAACTTAACGAACGCTGGAATGCTTTTTTTACCGATTGTTTTACCAAGTATGCTGGAATGCTTTATTGGTAAGTATCCATACAATATATTGTTATTATTTAGTCTAGTCTATTATGGTATGTTTTAAAATACAGGTATCCCCGATTTACGACAGGGTTGCATTCCTGAAAAAGTCACGTAAATCAAAATTTCATAATTCCTAACGGGTTTTTCCATACAGTCCCATTATATAATCCGAGATGTGTTATTTTGACAAAATTTTCAGACCTAAAACCCACTAAAATGCCACTTTGCAGCAAAGAATTTAATGATAATGAAACTTACTGAATAATTAATTTAATACCACATCGAGTGGATCCCGCAGCTCTTCATAGAATCGTAGAATGTTACGGCACAGAAGGAGGCCATTCGGCCCATCAAGTCTGCCGGCTCTTTGACCGAGCAAGTCACTTTCGTTAACCCTAATCACCAGCTTTCTCCCCATAACCCTGCAAACATGTCTTCCCCAGATACCTATCTACTTCTCTCTTAAAAGCTGCTATCGAATCGGACCTCAATACCCTTTCAGGCAGATCATTCCAAATTCGAACAACTCGTTGAGTAAAAAAAATTCTTCTAACCTTCCCTCTGCTTCTTTTGGTAGATATCTTAAGACTGTGACCACGGGTCACAGACACACCTACCAGCGGAAACAGCTTTTCCCTATCTAGCCTGTCGAAACCTTTCATGATCTTGAAGACCTCTATCAGGTCTTGATCGCAGTCGAACAGGTCCCGTACCGCGAACAGATCCAGCGTCATGTAAACTATAATGTAGCGATGTTCTATTCAGCATAGCCAGTTCAACATGTTTACATGACGTCAAGCAGCTGCCGGTTGCCGATTAGATGAGGTGATCCCTAAGGCCTCGGAATATACCACAGAGCTGCCAACCCTCCCGATTTTTGCGGAAGCCTTCCGTTTTTACATGCTCCCTTCCGCCCACCCGATCCCAGATAAATAACTTCTGATTTTTTGCCATTTCATAATTTAAGCTAAATCCCCTTTGCACCACCTATGTTCAGTAGGGGAAGGATGGAAGAAATCAGTTTAATGGAGAAGAGAAAGTGAAATACTAGGGTCCGTTGATATGGAAATTTTCCGATTTAGATATATCGATCGGCTCATATCGAGATATATCGATATTTCGGGGGTTTTGTACTGCGTGCGCGCATTCCGGGTGCGTGCGCATTCCGGGCCCATCTCCTCAGGAGGTAAATATCTTTCTCTCTGTGTCTCTCTCTCCATCTCTGTGTTTTTCTGTCTGTGTCTCTTGTGTCTCTCTCACATCCCCCCCATCTCTATCTATCTGTATATTATCACCTCCACACCGTCTCTCCCCCCCCCCCCCCCCCCCCCCCCGCCGTCTTTATCCCTCCCACCCCCCCCCCCAGCTGTCTCTCTCTCCCTCCCCCCCCCCCCCCCCGCCGTCTGTCTCTAACCCCCACCTCCCCCCAGCCGTCTCTCTTCCCCCCCCATCCCCCACCAGCCGTCTCCCCCCCCCCACACACACACCCCCAGCCGTCTCTCCACCCCACACCCCCAGCCGTCTCTCTCCCTCCCACACACCCCCAGCCGTCTCTCTCCCTCCCACCCCCCCCACAGCCGTCTCTCCCCCCCACACCGCCCCCAGCCGTCTCTCTCCCACCCCCAGCCATCTCTCTCTCCCCCCCCACATCCCCCCCAGCCGTCTCTCTCACCCCCACCCCCCCCACCAGCTGTCTCTCTCCCCCTCCACCAGCCAACTCTCTCCCCCCCCACCAGCCGTTTCTCCCCCCCCACCTCCCCCAGCCGTCTCTCTCCCCCCCACCCCCCAGCCGTCTATCACCCCCCCAACCGCTTGCATACCTGTATATTGTATTCGAGGACTATGAATACAATATGGCGGCTTTGCACCTCGGTCTGTGCATTGTGTATAGAGATGAGCATTCTGGGTCTTGTAGTTCAGTGTGCGGTATTCCGATGTTTTACCTTGATTTTTCGATATATTGATATTTTTGAAATGCCTATATCGGCATATCGATATGAAAATTATATCGGGTTTTAGCGATATATCGCCAGACCCTATGAAATACTATAGAGAGAAGTGTTGTATTTGCCTTAATTCTAAGAGAGAACCGTTGTTGCTGATTGATTGCAACATAGCAACTAGGTCCTATTGCTATACGCTAGCTGTTTGCACACTCACGGTACCTGTAGATCCACGAGTGCAGCTAGACCACATGGGGTAGTAAAGATGCTGATAGGCGAAATTGCAGAGCGACTGAATACACACCAATATGTGGATGAGTGCGATCCCTTGTTTGGAGGAGTGAAACTTGAAATTTTAAATCACGGATGTAAACCGCGGACGCGCAAACCTAAGGTGTCCAGAGTGCCTGGATGCCTATTGATGTCAAGCCCTGGCTTAACTATTGTCTGTGATAGAGGCAATAACAAAATCCTTCCTGAAAATGTAACAAACCATCCTGAAAAATTACTACAGCCTTCCTGAAAATCTTCCTTGAAGGTTGGCAGCTCTGATATCAGATATTCATTCACTTCTGCCTGGGCCACTGTTTGGCGAGTTTTTCTCAACATCTACACACATTTCAGGGTGGTATACAAAATATACTAGATATACTGCGTATTTAGATTTTTTCTACCCCAAAAAAATCAAGTATAATTTTAAAATTTCAATAAAGCAAAACAAAATATTATACACCGATGAAACGGTATTCAAAAAATTACGTTTGTTCAATCGAAATCATGTAAAAAGAGACATCGTAAATCGGGGGATACCTGTAAAAAAAAATAATTGTTGGATTTTCAGCAACTCGCCACTCGAATATCCCACTTATTTGATTAATCGGCAATGGTCAGGTCCTGAGAGTGTTGGATAACAAAGGTTTTACTGTATATCAGATTCAAAAATGTTAAATGTCAAAAACATTAACGGAGCAAATCTTGGCAGAGATATTAACGAAGTTTCAATTGTTGTGCTTAGCTAACTTAATGAATGATCCCTAATACTTTTTAAGTATTGCTACTTTTTTAACTCTCTATTGCAATGATTGTCCAAAAGCTTGGATCATATATTAATGAACAAAACCCAGCACACAGTGATAAGATCAGGATCAACAAGCTGGACCGAGGGATGTACAATTTTTCAATTTGAAAGTCAATGTGGCAGTGTTTATTTACTCTTACCAAACATTCACATTTAAGCCACGGTATAATAATAATTTTATGTACAACCTATTGAAGTTCGGTATATAAGTTTTGTTTAGTCAAAGGTGTTATGATCAAAGTACAGGACTGCTTTCAGTAAACATAACCTAAAATGAGTTTCAAAATTGTGTTCTAATTGAATAATCTGTGTCCAATGCTTTTGGGATCTTGTAAGCCTTTTCTTTTTACATTTAATTCCCCTGAGCTCCACAATTTAAAGCATATCAGTTTTAACAATAATCCCGTTTATCCGTGACTCGATGAACCGGCACTTCCATATAACCGCCATGCCCCCAAAAAAGTCCCCATTCGATAAACCAGAATTTATCCAGAACAATAGCGGTGGAGCATTTGTAAATAAATAATAACAGGATATTGTATTGGTACTTATTGTTAAAACTACTATCTTGTGCTTCTCACCTTTGCTAGTAGATGCTGCGTTTGAAGCCATGATGCTGCGGTTAAGGTTTATTGTCCAGCGATTCTTTTTAAAATGGAGCACGCCAAGCGAATGAAAAAAACAGAACGCAACTTTAAAAGCCATACTAGCGGCAAGCCGATAACTGTAGCCAATAACCCATATTGTTGCGCAGGTGCAGTATTTTGGTTTGATACTAGTAGAGTCTAGGGTTATCGGCTTGCTGCTAGTAAAGTTGCACGACTTTAAAACCGTGCTGCCGTTTTTCTCACCCGCTTGGCGTCCTCCATTTAAAAAAGAATCACTGGACTGTAAACCTCAATCAGTAAAGGTGAGAAGCGCAAGAGAGTAGTTTTAACAATAAGTACCAATACAATATTCTGTTATTATTTAGTCTGGTGTGTGTTAAAATAACTTTTTTTTTTGTAGTGGGTTTTCAGCCGCGGGCCACCCGAATGTCCGTCAGGCGCTTTAACCAGCATTGGCCAGGACCCACGGGTGCCGGATAAACGGGCTTTTTCTGTAGTATGCAGTGACTATGAATCAATAGGCAACTCGTTGTAGGTTTACTATGTCCACAGTTTGTAACATGTAGTTTTCATGAGTTGTTGACATGTATATAAAAAAAACATTTATGCAAAGTACCTTGCATTACCTTCCCACTGGCTCGCCCTACCTCCGTTATTGTGAAGCGCTGAGACGCCGTGAAGCGCTGAGACGCCGTCCGGCGTGGAGGGCACTATATAAATCGATGTTGTTGTACAACAAAAAATACACTCAATGCACTTTACAATACATTGTGAAGGGCTTTGATGCACCCTGAAGAAATGATAAGACTCCCTTTTCCTCCCTCCTTCCCTTTCCTTTCAAGATCCATCTTAAAACCTTTCTCTTTGATTACGACTTCAGGTCATGCCCCTCCCCCCCACTATGCAATCCCCAGCTCGGGTACAAATCGCGGGTCTTCAGAGCAGTGAGGCATCCTTCCAACGTAAAATGTGCTATTGCATATTGTAGAAGTCTTTGCAATATTGTGGAAGTCTTCGTCTCCACAGGGTCTTCCTGTCCGGCCTCATAATCCTATATTAGCCAGTTTGCTCCCTCCAGACTTCCTGCCCCACCATTGGTGGTTGGGCATTCAGCATTTTTGCCCCCACACCCTGGAATTCTAACCCACAATCCCTCCCCTTCACCCCCTATCTCGCTATGTTCAACTCCCGTCTGAAGACCATCCTCTTCAAAGCCGTCCATGGCCTTGCTCCCCCCCTACCTTTGCAATTTCCTACCCTCTCCCCTCCAACCTGCCTGCTCCCTCCGCTCAAGAGGTGCCAGCCTGTTCATGTCCCCCGCCTCACCCTCTCCGATCCCTACTATCAGCTCCGAAATACTGTGTCCAACACCTTGGGACATCCTCCCGATATAAAAGGCACTCTACAAATGTAACGTTGTGAAGGCCAGTATATAAGTTTAATTTGCTGCTGTTTATAAACGTTTGCTTTTAATGTGAAAGATTGAGACTTGTGTTTTTTTTTCCTGCTCAGTTGCTACTTCAGGGCCATCTCTGTTCTACAATCAGTCCCCAGCATACAACTCTCAGTATCTCCTAAGAACAACAAACACTACAACTCCAACAAAGGTACTTAACATAAAATTCGGTCCTAATTTTTTAATCGGCAATCTGATGTTTAATAAACATTTAACAATTTTGTACCAAAAAACTTTTCCACAGCCTCCTCATTATGGCATGGGTGGTAGAATTCCACCACAACAGTCGATGTATGGGTACCAACAGCAGACTCACACACCACCTCTTCAGGGCAACTCAGCTTGCATGTATTCACAGGAAATGTATGGAGCACAATTACGCTTTGAATCTCCTGCACCTGGATTGCTTTCACCTTATGGGGAAGACTTCTACAGCCATGGGGTTCAACAAACCAGCACAAATCCACCATTGCCAGAACCTGGCTACTTTACACAGCCATCAGTGAGCACACCTCAAACTAAACCCATGGAAACAAAGGGTATGGAATTTGAGAAATTTAATTTAAACCAACGAATGCAAAATGATGCAAAGACTTCCTTGGTTTCTGGGCAAATGCAATCCACCGCAGGAACAATGTTTAAATTCAACTCTAATTTCCAGTCTAATGAAGGAGACTTCACATTTTCATCTCCACAAGTCAAACCTGCAGCTTCTTCTTCAGCCAGTGATAGTCTTTTGGGTATTTTGACTGCAGGAAGATCGGTCAGGACTGACAGACCTGGCCATTTATTTACACAAGAAATGTCATCAAGTCAAGGAGGAAATGCCTTTTGCTTGGGGGATGGGGACGTTGGTAACTCATTTGATTTTGCGTTACAGACTAAAACTTCCTTTAACAATAAATTGAGTAATCAGCCATTTAGTTTCAAGGATGCTGGTAATACACCATCATTTGAGGTAAATACGGAAGATCACAGAGGAGGAGAAAGTGATGCAGAGAGTGCCCCTGATGAAGAGGACGGTCCCTACTTTGATCCAGTTGTACCACTCCCTGATAAAGTTGATGTGAAAACTGGAGAAGAAGATGAAAAACAGCTCTTTTGCAACAGAGCTAAACTCTACCGTTTTGATACAGATGCCAAAGAATGGAAAGAAAGAGGCATTGGAACTGTGAAACTGCTATGCCACAAGATAACTGGCAAAGTAAGACTCTTGATGAGGCGAGATCAAGTACTAAAAATCTGTGCAAATCATTACATAACAGCAGATATGAAATTAAAACCCAAAGCAGGGTCTGATAAATCCTGGGTATGGTGTAGTTTAGACTATGCTGATGAGACAGAGAGATATGAACAACTTGCCATTCGATTTAAAACAGCTGATGAGGCTTCACTGTTCAAAATTAAATTTGAAGAAGCCCAAAGCTTAGCTAAAGAACCGATATTAAAAACAAGTCCATGTTCAGAAAACCAGCATGTGCGCTCTAAAGCTTCAGTCCAAGATGAAGGTAGAATACGAGCAACTGAAAATGTTGCAGCTTTTCCTAAGACAGGGTTTGGTGAACAATTTAATAAGAAGGCCGGCCAGTGGGATTGCAATTGCTGCTTGGTCCAAAATGAAGCTACCTCCTTACAGTGTATCTCCTGCGAGGCGCCAAACCCCAACAGCAAAACTGATGTTACCTCAACAGTTCAGACCCCATCTACCTTTAAATTTGGTGTTGCTCTGGGGACCGTAAAATTGCCTGTAAGAAAGGAAGGGCAGTGGGATTGTGGAACATGTTTGGTAACAAATGAAGCGAATGTGGCAAAATGTGCAGCCTGCCAGTCACCCAACCCTAATGGCAGAGATACAGCTGGGCAATCAACTGTTCAGACTGCATCCAACTTCAAAATTGGTCTTCAAAATGTAACTAAGAAAACTGCACAAGTAGGGTTTGGATCTATCTTTGTAAGAAAGGAAGGACAATGGGATTGTGGAACATGTTTAGTACAAAATGAAGCAAATGTGGCAAAATGTGTAGCCTGCCAGTCACCCAACCCTAACGGCAGAGAAAAATTCAGTCTTCAAAATGAAACTAAGAAAACTGCACAAGTAGGGTTTGGACCTGCCTTTGCCAGAAAGGAAGGGCAGTGGGATTGTGGAACATGTTTAGTACAAAATGAAGCGAATGTGGCAAAATGTGCAGCCTGCCAGTCACCCAACCCTAATGGCAGAGATACAACTGGGCAATCAACTGTTCAGACTGCATCCAACATAAAATTTGGTCTTCAAAATGAAACTAAGAAAACTGCACAAGTAGGGTTTGGCTCTACCTTTGCAAGAAAGGAAGGACAATGGGATTGTGGAACATGTTTGATAACAAATGAAGCAAATGTGGCAAAATGTGCAGCCTGCCAGTCCCCCAACCCTAATGGCAGAAATACAACTGGGCAATCAACTGTTCAGTCTGTGTCCAATTTCAAATTTGGTCTTCCGAATGAAACTAAGAAAACTGCACAAGTAGGGTTTGGCTCTACCTTTGCAAGAAAGGAAGGACAATGGGATTGTGGAACATGTTTGATAACAAATGAAGCAAATGTGGCAAAATGTGCAGCCTGCCAGTCACCCAACCCTAATGGCAGAGATGCAACTGGGCAATCAACTGTTCAATCTGCATCCAACATAAAATTTGGTCTTCAAAATGAAACTAAGAAAACTGCACAAGTAGGGTTTGGCTCTACCTTTGCTAGAAAGGAAGGACAATGGGATTGTGGTTCATGTTTCATAACAAATGAAGCAAATTTGGCAAAATGTGCAGCCTGCCAGTCACCCAACATAAGTAATAAAGCTGCAGCAACTTTATCATCCTTTACAGGTTCAGGTCATGGTGCAGGCAACATTTCTTCTACATCTAATGTATCTGGATCAGGAGAATTTAAGATCAACTTTTCTCCAGGTGGCATTAAATTTGGTTCCAATGATGGTTCGACACCTTTCAAGGCTGATTCATCTTTGTTTCAATCTGGACCATTTTCGAATACAGGATTTCCATTTTCTCAGTCTGATTCAATTGGCGGTTTTAAATTTGGAATAAATGAGCCTGACAAAGCCTCTAAAGGTAGTCAACCACTACAGGAGGGTTCAGCAGCACTCTCTTTAAAGAATATTGCTGAACAGCAAAAAGAGAGGGAGAAAATTAGTTCAAAAACTGGTGTTGAGACAATTCCAGTACAGGACACTTTAAATAAAACAGAAGAATTTTTTCTAGGTAATGATTCCAACGTTTTCTCCTTTGCTGATCTTGCAAAATCTTCAGATGAAGGGTATCAGTTTGGACAGAGAGATCCTAACTTTCAAGGCTTTGAAGGAGTAGGTCAGCAAGTGTTTCGCACATCCCGTGCGCGAACCAGTTCCTCTGTAGAATATGAAGATGATGGCTTGTATAAAACCGAAGAGGAGGATAATATTCATTTTGATCCTGTTGTTCACATGCCTGAAAAAGTAGATATAGTTACAGGTGAGGAAGATGAAGTTATGCTGTATTCCCAAAGAGTCAAACTATTCAGGTTTGATACCGACATTTGCCAGTGGAAGGAACGTGGTGTTGGAATTCTCAAAATTCTCCAAAGCCAATCTAATGGGCGCCTTCGAATACTAATGCGTCGAGAACAAGTTTTTAAAGTGTGTGCAAACCACTGGATCACAACTACAATGAATTTGAAATCTTTATTGGGCTCTGATAGGGCGTGGATGTGGTTGGCTGGTGACTTTTCAGATGGAGAGACAAAAGCAGAACGGTTAGCAGCAAAGTTCAAGACACCTGAGTTAGCTGAAGACTTTAAAATAAAGTTTGAAGAATTCCAACGGTTGCTACTAGATATACCAGTGCAAACACCACACAAACTATTAGAGACTGGCCGTACTGCTAGGCTAATACAAAAAGCTGAAGAAATGAAAACTGGTTTAAAAGACTTAAAAGAATTTTTGAAAGATGATAAAGGAAGATCGCCAGATGATAGGAGCTCTGTATCTGGTGGAGTTGAAGCTTCTGGTTTAGTTATTAAGCCACATTATGAAAGCACTGGACCTACATTAGAGTGGGACGATTACGATCTGCGTGAGGACGCCTTGGATATAAGTGCATCTAGCACCACATATGACACGCCTGATACCAGTAGTCCAGTAAGGAAAAACCTCTTCCGATTTGGTGATTCACCATCTGGATTTAACTTTAGTTTTCAGCCAAACTTAAGTCCATTAAAATCTCCTAAACTGAATCAAAGTGGGCTTTCTGTAGGTACAGATGAGGATTCAGAAGTTGGACAAGAAGAAGAGAAAGATGTACAACACTTCGAGCCAGTAGTTCCATTGCCTGATTTGGTTGATATTTCAACAGGAGAAGAACAGGAGCAAATCATTTTCTGCCATCGAGCCAAGCTTTACCGGTATGACAAAGAGTTAAATCAGTGGAAAGAAAGAGGAATAGGCGATCTTAAAATTTTGCAAAATTATGATTCCAAAAAAGTTCGTGTAGTAATGAGAAGAGACCAGGTGTTAAAACTTTGTGCCAATCATTGGTTAACACCAGAGTTAAAACTTGAGCCCATAAAAGGAACTGAAAAAGCCTGGATCTGGAGAGCTTTGGATTTTGCAGATGGAGCAGCAAAGATGGAACAGTTAGCTGTTCGGTTCAAGCAGCAAGAAATTGCCAATTCATTTAAAGTTGTATTTGAAGAAGCGAAACAAGCTCAAGAGAAAGAAACATTAGTCACGCCATTGTCATCCAGAGAGAACACACCAAGGGAATCTCCATGTAGTAAAATTGCTGTTTCTGTGTTAGAAGAAACTACAAAGCAAGAGACCAAACAAACTGATATTGATGTTCTATCTCCTCCCACCTCAGTCAAGTCATCCACTGGTAGCTTAGAAACCATGAAAGTTGTTGTCTCGCCTCCAAAATTTGTGTTTGGGTCCGATTCTGTGAAATCCATCTTCAGCAGTGAAAAAGAGAGCCCTTTCACATTTGGCAGTACAGCAACTGGCCCCTTGTTTGGATTTCCTTTCAAGGGTCGAGAAACTGTGCCATCTGAGGACTCTAATAAACAGGAGGGAACTGGTGGTGGGTTTGATTTTAGTAAAGCAGCCGCATCTCTAACAAAGTCCACAACTGCCAGATTGCTTCCTTCAACCACTACAACAGAAAGTGTAGAAACCACCTTATCAACTGGGAACATTTCCAGGAACTTCACTTTTAGCATGCCGCAGACTGGTAAGTTGTACATATTCTCCACGAGCTAAAGAAAGTTTGCTCGCTTGTTGGCACCTAGTGTGCCATACATTTCAGTTATAAAGTTGTGCTTCCTTTTTTTTATGCCATCTTCCAAAATGCATTAAATTAACTACAGTATTATGAATAAATATTAGATTGGACTGTTACAAAAATAGCTAAAATAAGGTGAAAAGCAAGTTGATGTAATATCATATTTGATATAAAAGAAATACTGTAATTTAAGGGCTTATTGATGCATTTGCAAAATTACAAATGCATCCAATTTAATGTCCTTTCCACTTCATTGGAAACTGTTGTATTTCAATTCTTCTCCTGTCTGTATGGAGGCAGATAAGTAAATCTTCTCCTAAGTGTCTCGCAATGTTTCTCAATCCAATGCTTCTCAATGTACACTAGATGTTACATGAAAGATGTCTTGGCATTTAGGATCCTGTAGCTTAGTTAGAACACTCCCTCACAAGCAAGAGGGAGACGTGGGTTCGATTCCTGGCTGGCGAAACATTGGGCATGTTTCCTTACTCCATACCCCTTTGCTGCTCCATCTGTGAAAGTAGCAGTAAGTAGGAACCTGGTTGTTAGTTGATTGGCTAATCACTTTTCTGGAGGTAATAATTCCTTGTTTTTTTTTAAAAAAAGGAAACACTGGTCACTATATCCATGACTGCTTGTGGGACCCTGCCATGCAAAATAGGCTGCTATGTTTCACCCACAAAATATACAGTGAATTCACTTTACAGTACATTCTGTAAAGCACTTGATAAGACGTCTTAAAGACTTGATAAGGTTCTATACCAAATGCAAGGATTATTATTTCTATTGAACTACTATGTACCCCACCCCTTCTATTATGGGTGTGCTAAACTGAAGGAAAGTTTCCTGAAATTATATTTTATATTCGATTCAATTTAGACTCCAGTTTAGTTGTCAATGATCAACGGTATCATATGCTTCCCATTTGATATATTTTAATGTAACCTATTTAATATTGAATTTAGTTGTGAAAGTGTAGAATTTGTGTCATGAATATAGATAAATTGAGAATTCCTGGAAATTATATCTGAAATCCATGCAAAAGACCATAGAAGTGACTAAGGAATGAGCAGTCACCACAAAATTGTATTGTAAATAATTAATGTAGCACTAGCAATTTATTTCCACATTTAAACATGCGTTTTTTTGGCAACAAAATATGGTTTTATCGTTCGTGTTAGTAGTGGCTTTTAGAAGTAGTGGGACAAGAAAAAAACTTGTAATGCAAAAATACATAATTTTAACTTTGTTGTGTATATGAAGAGAACCGTTGGCTGAGATTTGGCTGAGAATTTTGCACATGGATATTGACTTAGGAATTCTTATTTTTAGGATTTAATTTTAGCCTTTTCAAATCTAATCCTTCGGCCTTTTGGACCAGCGCATCTGTCCCACAATGTGAAAATAAAGGTATTTCTAGTATCTTGTGTAGCACCAAACTTGCATACACATTGTAAATTGGCATCATGATGCTGTAAAAATGTAACACACTAATCTTGCGTAGTCTAACTACTGCATGCAATGTTAAGTATTTTGTTAATTGTCTGATCTCACTTCCAGTAGAACACTCAATTGATGATCTTCAATGGTATTTAAAAAAAAAAAAATGTTTTATGCTTAATATAAAGGATACTGAAGCAGGGGAATGAGCCCTGGGTCACCATTAGTCACTTGGTCTTATCAAGCGATCCCAAGTCAAGCAGGCATGAACCAGAAGTAAAGTAAAACCCTCTTTCTCTGCCATAACGTGCTTCAATTGGCAGCTAAAGAATATTGTTGTTCCCACCTGCAACACTGAATTCATTTCATTCCACACTCAAGATTTCTGAGTTTTAGACCGTTTGCTTTGTGTGTTCGTTTTTATTTCTGCTGTGGACTGACGAACATTGGGAACTGGGTTGAGACTGTCTGATCTCTTGTAGGACCAATGAGATGGGATTTGAACCCAGGTTCCAGTGAACATAAGATAATAAGTCAGTCTGTACATGTAGTCTTAAAATGTGATTTATGATAAGTGGCGAGTAGTTCTTTTCATTATTAAACAATGTACGTGTTTACTGTAGATAGATAGCTTGCATATTATCTGCTTTTCATTTTCTCCCCTTTCCATTCCTTTATTCCACATTGTGAATTCTCTATTTTCTCATTTTAATGCTATTTGAATATTGATCTTGAATTAAGATCTATCTAGCACTTGAAATTGGGTGTTGAGGTAGGGCACACTTGGCTCTATTTCCACGGAATTCTGTCCTGTACCGCATAACCAGGGGTCTGTGTCAGTTTTTCACTGATCACGAAAGCAAGTTCTGTCAAATGCATTTAAAACTATAGATTCTCAATATGTATTGCCCAATCTCATTAAATATTCCTTCACGTGTCCTGCCTTGTTTAATTCCAAATCAGTTCTACTTATTTTGTAATAGCATTTCCGATTTTCTTAAATGATAGCTCTATATTGTCCATATTGAATTACATATTCTGATCTGATTTTTGGTGAAATATGATCAATGTAAATCTATATCAAACTTACAAACTTGATGGATAGCATATCTGAGCACTAAATTATATGTTTTGGAATTTTGTCGACAAGTACCCCTCTCCCCATATTCCTCATCTCAGTTGGGACACATCTACTCCAAATTCTCTTGCTTTCTTATGTACTGTATAACATGCTCAGTGTTTATTGTGATCTCCAGTTCTTCCAATGTAATTTGTTTCTTTGTGCTAAAGACAGCTTATAAAGATTGATAAAATGGTGCCAAATAAGGTGGTAGAGCAAGTCTGGTGGGATGAAGGCATTGATGAAACTGGATATCCACAACTTGATGAGACTAAGGAAATGTAGTGAATCAGTTCATATTAAATACAAGGAACTAGACAAGATGAAGGAATAATACAGCATTATGAATCATGAGGAATTAGATAGAAGTGTCCAAAATAGAACTGGTTGGAGCAAGGACTACCAGAAGAAAATTAAAGCACATAACTAAAAGCTGAATAAATCAATAAGATTCAATTGAACAAAATATAATTCCCTTTATTGTTGTAATAGATATTTTGAAACCCATCAACATAAAACATGTCACTGCTCTGCCCCTCTTCCAGCTTTCTACACTTACAATTTTAGTTTGCATTATTCTTGTCTGCAGCTTTTAGACTATTTTATGTTTTAATAAGCTTGCTCTCTTTTGTGCTTTCACTAGATTGATTCGGCATGGTTAATAAAATTAAAAACTTGTCATGCGATTTTGCTCGAGTTTGGGATGTTGCATGGACTGTTAAGTTTCAGTAATTTAATATGGATAGGATGTGAAGCTTGGTTTCTGAACTTGACTGGGAGGCAAGCAAGCATTTGATACTTGTTTAGACTAAACTACTAGGAACATTAATTACATTTTTCTGTTGTACTGTCTATCATGGAATAATCTAAGGAGATATAAAAAGGGATGATTTTTTAATGTAATTTTGCATGTATCACCTTGGGAGCAAGTGATTGATTCAGAATGTGCATGGTTCATTGACTATTATGACCATAAATGGTTTCTGTAATGACAGCATGTGTATTCTCACAAAAAGGAATTGTTTTTGAATTTGATAAATAAGCATCTGCTAAAGAAATTTGTAGTAACTTATTACCAAAACACTCCCAATTATAACTAGCCAGTGAGATCACAACATTACATTTTCTCATTTATACACATTACACTGTCGAAGTTGGCAGTTGGTTACTCAGATTTCATAAATGACTGATTTGGTAAAATATCTCTTTCAAAAGCTGCTTGATCTAAATCAATTAATATGGAGGTTTTTTGTTAGATTTGTAGTAAATCATACCAATACTATCTTTTGTGGTTAGATTTTTGATGGAAGAATCTCCTTTGGAGAAAGTGCTATGGGTAAATAATAATTATTTATTTTTATATTTTTTCAAATCTGTTTTTTCACTGTACCAGTTTTGTGTTGAATATCGTCTGGATCGATTAGAATGATCCACATTTTGTCAAAATTGGTAGCTATAATAAAATTCCGGTTTCTCACTGGAGTGTTCTGGAAGGGTAGGAAATGAAAATATGTGCCTTCCTGGCCAATGTGGATTGTCATTTATAAGCAAGTATTCTGCCCTCTGGTATGTATGGAGTAACATTAAAAGCCATGATACAGATCTCACTATTTGAGAACATTACTTACTTCCTAGTTGAGCATAGGAAACCACATACAGAGAAAAATATTGAGAAAGGGTTGTGCATTTTTCTTGTAGAAATGTTCACCACAAAAGCCGGCCATTCTTGCTTCCTTACTCTCAACACACATAAGTATGCCATGAGTAAGTTTGGGTTCACTAATGCCCAAAAATATTTGTGCTTTGTTTGAAAACTTACAAATTGGAAGGTATAATTTTTTTTACGATAGATGTAGATGAAGATGTACAGATTGTCTTTGTGTTGACACCTACACCTGAACAAGAGGCTCTTGCTAAAGAACTACAACTTCCTCCAACTTTCTTCTGCTACAAGAATAAACCCGGCTATGTTAGCGATGATGAGGAGGATGGTAAGACAATCTTAGACTGAAATGCTAGAAATTCACACACACACACACACACACACACACACACACACACACACATGCTTTAATGTTTGGTGTGTTAATTTGTGTATCACCAGAGTGCACAAGTAAACCTTGCGCTATATGGCAATTTAAACCAGCCTACATTATATTGAGTGTAAAAGATGTGGAGTCCTATAGCTCAGTGGTTAGAGCACTTGCCTGACAAGAGAGAGTCATGGGTTCGCTTACAGGCAGTGCGAAACCGTGGGAAAATTTCCTTACTCCTAATAATAATCCCTCAAGAAAAAAAACAATAATAGGTTGGTCATTTCAATCCACGACTGTTTGTGTGCAATTGGCTGCTGCTTTGAGACTTCTCCACAACTTGATAAGGCCCTATATCAAATGCAAGGATTATTATTATTACACTTGGTTTGGTATATAAATTCACTTTGTCAAAGAACTCCTTGAAAACATTTTTTTAATTACATTTTTCTACTGCACAACCTTATGAATTATCAATGTCAAACTTAATTGTATTTGTGTTTAAGATGAAGACTATGAAACGGCTGTTAAAAGACTCAATGGAAAGTTGTATCCTGGTGAGCAAAAGACATCTCATGCATCTCAAAAGACAGGTTTGCAATTGTGAAAATTCCCTGCTTATGAATTGCAAATGAAGTGTACCTTTGAAACATTGAATGATGGAAAACCATTGATGTGTGTTATTATTTGGAGATTTAACCAGGTGTCAGAAATGTTTGGGAAAACCTGTAGTATTCAACCCAGAGAGCTCCACATGTGTGCTACCCTCACATCCAAATTTCCCTATCGCTTGTGCGCACTCCCCAGAGCCCCGGTTACTGATGGAGTTAGCAACCACAACTTTCATTTTTTAAATGCAACCTTCATTGCGGGGTGCTTAACCATGGTCCAGCCTGAAGTCACGCAGTTGGGGGGAGCAGGTGACTGTAAGCATGGTTGAACAACCTAAAACCATATACAGTAGAAGCCCGTTTATCCGTGACTCGATTAACCGGCACGCCCCAAAAAAGTCCCCATTTCGATAAACCAGAATGTATCCGGAACAATAGTAGTGGAGCATTTGTGATTCATTGTCGCGCAGGTGCAGTATTTCAGTTTGCCACTAGTAGAGTCTAGGGTTATTGGCTTGCCGCTAGTAGAGTCTAGGATTATCAGCTTGCCGCTAATAAGGCTTTAAAGTCGCGCTGCCTTTTTTGTTCACCCACATGGCATCCTCCATTGCAAAATGACTTGCTGGACTGTAAATCTCAACCAGTAAAGGTGAAAAGCACAAGAGAGTAGTTTTAACAATAAGTACCAATACAATATTCCGTTATTATGTTGTTATTTAGTCTGGTGTGTACGGTGTGCGTTAAAAGAACTTTTAATTTTTTTGTGGTGGGTTTTCGACAGCGGGCTACCCGAATATCCGGTAGGCGCTTCAACCGGCAATGGCCAGGTCCCGCAGGTGCCGGATAAATGGACTTTTATTGTAACCTTGCTATTGAGAGCACTGTTGCCAAGTTTTCCACTACGTGTCCAGCTAGGACCACTTTGGTTTACACGATTAGCAGAAACCTGAGTGGGAAGAATTCCTGCTTCCAGGGACTAGTTAGCCCTTACATGGTATAACCTTCCATATTCTCCCCAGGAGTCCTGCTTGATTCCGACATTTTTGTCAAGCATGTCACCTTGGAATTTGCTCCTAAGAGACCTTGCTTAGCTTCGCCCCTCCACCATGAGTATACTCACTAGTTGGTCAGGGTCTCCAGTTGCTCACATGTTGTTGCTGTTGCATGCATGTGAGAAAGTAGGAAGAGTCTTCAGTGGCAGGTAATACATACTAGGGTCCGTCGATCTGGAAATTTTCCGATTTAGATATATCGATCGGCTCATATCGAGATATACCGAAATATTGATATTTTCAGGGGTTTCGTACTGCGCATACGCGCGCGGCGCACGCATTTCAGGTGCGCGCGCATTCCGGGCCTATCTCCTCAGGAGGTAAATATCTTTCTCTCTGTGTCTCTCACTCTCTCCATCTCTTGTGTTTTTCTGTCTGTGTCTCTCTCACATTCCCCCCATCTCTATCTATCTGTATATTATCACCTCCACCCCATCTCTCCGCCCCCCCGCCGTCTTTATCCCCCCCCCCCCCGCCAGCCGTCTCTCTCTCTCTCTCCCCCCCCCCCTGCCGTCTGTCTCTACCCCCCCACCTCCCCCCAGCCGTCTCTCTCCCTCCCCACCCCCCACCAGCCGTTTCTCTCCCCCCCCCCCCCCCAGCCATCTCTCTCCCCCTCCACACACCCCCCAGCCGTCTCTCTCCCCGCCCTCACACCCCCCAGCCGTCTCTCTCCCTCCCACCTCTCCCAGCTGTCTCTCTCCCCCCTCCAGCCGTCTCTCTCCCCCCTCCAGCCGTCTCTCTCCTTCCCCACAACCCCCCCAGCCATCTCTCTCCCTCCCACCACCCCCCAGCCGTCTCTCTCCCTCCCACACCCCCCCAGCTGTCTCTCTCCCTCCCACCCACCCCCAGCCGTCTCTCTCCCCCCCCACTAGCTGTCTTTCTCCCCCCCCCCCCCACACCTCCCCCCAGCCATCTCTCTCCCCCCCCCACACCCCCCCCCCCAGCCGTCTCTCTCCCCCCCCCCCACCCCCAACACACCTCCTCCAGCTGTCTCTCTCCCTTCCACACACCCCCAGCCGTCTCTCTCCCCCCCCACCAGCTATCTCTCTCACCCCCACCAGCCGTCTCTCTCCCCCCACCCCCCCACCCCTTGCATACCTGTATATTGTATTTGAGGACTATGAATACAATATGGCGGCTTTGCACATCGGTCTGTGCATTGTGTATAGAGATGAGCATTCTGGGTCTTGTAGTTCAGTGTGCGGCATTCCGATTTTTTACCTCGATATATCGATTTTTCGATATATCAATATTTTTGAAATGCCTATATCGTCATATCGATATGAAAATTATATCGGGTTTTAGCGATATATCGATATATTGCCGGACCCTAATACATATTCGAAACAAATTCTTGAATCGTTTGCAAATGCTGAATCCTTTCTGCTAATTTCTAATTGCTTGTTTTTTTAAATCTTAGAAACTTATCAGTTCAGTGAACGTTTGAGTCCAGATGAGCGAAGGGAGCAGTGGTGTCCAGATCAGTCAAATCAGCCGGAGCCAACTGAAAATGGTACAGATTTTAAACACTTAATTTCCATTGTTCTGCTTTAAAATCTGGTAAATGATTTAAACTCAGTTTTCTTTTTCAGTGGAAGAAATCTTAGGCAATGTTGGTGGATGTCTGTGTTCAGATGATAACAGGGAACAAGATTCTTGTGCAGCAGGTATATATTTTGAAATTGTGATGGGATATTTTTTATCTTGCAATTTGTGATTGAATTTTGCTGATGTAGTCTGAGTAACCATTTGGGTTGAGTGTGGATATAAATGCATATTTTTGATGGTTAGCTGTAAGTTTATAGTTCAACTTTATTTGAAACATTGATGTGTGTAATTAGTTCCATGACTGGTAAAATAACATTTGATCTGCTGATACTACCCGATTAAATTCTAATTGCCATAACCTACAGGAATTTAGCCCCAGTTGTGGTTTACAGATATAGATTTCTATTCTACTGTTTCGTCCAAAAAGGATGACTAGTGACAATAGTGGACTTCCTCCCAACGTGAAGGGCGCTCTACAAATGTAATTTTGTTTTGTATTTATGTTGTTGTCGTGGCAAGAGATTGTAAGATTGTGTGCTTTCCATTGGAATCAAGGAATTGTTTTCACGATTAACTTCTCATTATAGCAAACCTAATTGGAGCAACTGCAGTCGGGGATGATGACTGTATCCTAGTATGGGAGAAGTTGCCCACTGCTGAGGAAAAGTCAAAGGCTGAAAGATTGAAGCTTCCTCCGACCTTCTTCTGCGGACTTGGCAGTGACACTGAAGGGGAGAAGGAAGAGCAGGAAGACTTTGAGACAGAGATGAGAAAAATTAGAGATTGCCGGGTAAGAATTTTAAAAATCTTCATTGTAATGATTTAAGTATAATAGATAAAATCTATGTACAGTAATTGTTCATGGGGTTGTATTTTACCTGTGTGTTGTGTTGAAACTTCCAATAATTAATGCTGCCCCTGGTGAATATGCAGTATTTACATTTTGACTCAACTGTTCACAAGTGTTGATTTTTAGATTGATTGGGTGACATAACCTACTAATATACCCTGATCAGTAGCAGATGGGGATAATTACAGTTTAGTATGCTGTTAATCTTGAAATATTTGTTTTGATTTATTCTCAATTGACCAGTGGTTGAAAATGCAAGCAATTAGTACTAATTAGAACACAGGGTGCAGAATGTTCTTGTCTTAATGTGGAAACCTTGGACTATTTTATTAGCAGGAATCACAGGACAACGTGATTAGCAGTTCCACTGATGTGACTTCAACAGACCATGTCAGTGGTGAGTTCAGCCACATACTGTCTACTGACTCAGAGGCTGGGCCAAGCTCCTCAACAGAATTGATAGTTAAGACTGAGCTCCATGCTACTCATGAAAACAGACCCATTGACTTGTCAACTAAAAAGGACGAAGAGCCAGACTCTACAACTCAAGGTACAAAAGGGTTGGTGGATGCAAGAAAGTTATTTTTAATTGATCTTGTAGTTTGAGTTTGAAGTATAGCAACCCTCCAATTGTTTCAAAGGAAACCCAACTTGTTGACCGGATAGCAGGACTTCTCATATTTTGGGAATTCTTCAGGAGTTCATTGTGTTAGTTATTGTTTGGAAACCTGCCTGGACCTGATATGGTATGACTTGGGGACTAGGATTGATGGTAATATAGCTAGTACTTGAAACTTTGTCATGGATATGTAGGTTTTTCTAAATATAAATTGATATTGTCTAGCTAGGGAGCGGTTCATGGCAGTTGGTTTCTCTCCGGTGCGTGGCCCAAGTGATATTTTGTGTGTCGGCCTTGGGAGTGAGTGTCGGCAGCACACTCAACTGTAAGAGTGAATCCAAGCTTTTCGCATCAATGCTGCAAAGTACTCACATAACCACTGAGGGCTGTTTTCTCCTTCCCTCACCTTGGGAAGGCTTGAACCCATACATTCCTGTCTGAGACCAGCAACCTTAGTACCAATTGAAAATCAAAGCAGTGAGAAAAAGACCAACTTTCGAGTCATCTGGTTGCTGCTCCTGTTGCTTTCTGTGCCACACAATAACTTGAGTAAGTTTCAGCGCCTTGGGACAACCTCCTGATGTGAAAGGCACGCTACAAATTTAATTCTGTTGTAAGTTAGCTTGTGGGTTACTGTTTCCTGCATGCTTAATCTTATCCAATGTCTTGAAATTTGACAGTTTTTTGCAAGAGAAGTTGGCTGCAGGTCCACAGGGCATCTGCCTTATGCACAAATTAGCGTTGTAATAGTCTATCATTGGATTCTACTGTACCACTTGGTGTAGTGAGTTGATCTTTACTGTGCTGCGAATTCATGCTATTCCTAACCTCAGAGAATTTCATAAAACTTCCTTAATGCAATTTGAGAATGTGTTATCTCAGTATGCATTTTGTTTCCTCCCCAGGAAAGATCACATTTGGATTCAATGCTCCTTCAGGATTTTCTTTTGCAGAGTTAGCGGAAAAAGGTGGAGAAGAATATGCATTTGGAAATAAAGGTAATATCATACTGTGTCTCACCCTCACACCTAAAGATAAACTGACTGTATGGCACAGCTCTCTTATAATGAAAAATAGCCTCAGTAATATTCAAGGCCTGTATGTAATTTGTCATGCCCATAGGTTTGTTTAGACTGTTTGTGGACTTCTATACTTTTTTGATAATTTGTTAATAGGTCTTGGCAGAGTGTATTGAAATGTCACTGGAAAACTTCTTTGATTTATTGAGAAAGTTGGTACATTTCCATCTAGTAACTACATTCTTTTGAAACAGATTCAGATTTCAAATGGCCAAATATTGGAGGATCTGTGTTTGGTTCAACTGTGAAGTCAGTACGTGGTGGTGGAGATGAAGTTGATGATTCTGATGTGGTAACCAATGAGGACATCCACTTTGAACCAATAGTTTGCCTACCTGAGGTAAGATTCATTCAGAAATCCTCAGAAATCAATTATTTAGTGTAAGAGAATTTCTAGATTCTATCATGTCACCCAAATAAGTTCCATGAAAATTTATACAATAATATGGTGTTGGGATTTCAGATCCCAAGAGTCAGGACCCAACAAGCCATGTGTAAAGGTGTAAATGATTTTATTACAATAAGTATGGTTTAAGAGAAACACAAATGATTAAAGATTATTATGTAATAGTAAATTCATAAATGATTGGTTCACATACAATATATGATAGAATATAAGAATCATACTACCAGTTCTATGTAGAATACAATGCTGGATTCAGGCTGTTACACCATAAGTCAGGTTCAGGCTTCTCAAAATACTTACTCCTTCTAACTTTCCTTATCTAACTGACCCTTTTCTGCCTACAAAACAACTAGAATCATGACCCATTCCAGTAGTTCTGGACAACAGTGGCAGGCTGGAGATCTCAGTTTACCCTGAGACATTCCCCAAATGTTGTAATGAGCCATTCTTTCTCTCCTATCTTTATACTTCTCCACCAGCCTCGCTTATCGTGACGAGCAGAGCGGTTCTCAAAACACCTCCCCATCTATCCAGCCTGTTTTGTCTGCCTCCTTGCTTTCCCAGACCTTGAGATTCTCTCCAGCTACTCACTTAGCAATTTCCCAAATGAGTACATTCCTTTGCACCTTTGTTAATTGAGTCCTCTGTTCCTATCTATATCTTGAGCTGCTCTCCTTCAATTCTTTACTTATCCTAGAAGCTACTGATGTTATTGCGCTCCTTGGATTATTGGCATGGACCAGTACCCAAGGTTGTCTCAGCGCAAGGGAATTGCGCACCTGGTGTTTTGTGAAGACAAGTTGTTTCTCTCCCTTTTGCTCAAGGTTGCTGACCATGCCTGTGTTGTGGATAGATTGTTTTAATTGGTGCTTGATTAGAACTAACTATAATTAATCTTTAATACAGTACCTCCATATCCCAACAATGGGCTTCAACGCCTGTTACCAATATCACCTGTTGTTTAACAACAACAACAACTTCGATTTATATAGTGCCCTCCATGCCGGACGGCGTCTCAGAGCGTTTAGGTAACATATCACTCCCAGACCAAGCAAATCATACAATACCAGCTGTACCCATTGCAGCTTCGCCTGCCACCAAACAATCCAATGTGGAATATAGATTGACACTCAGAGAGATAATTTATTTAGTGCGGGTGGCAGAGTTTTGGATGAGTTGAATTTTGCGAATAATGGAGGAGGGGAGACCAGTGAGGAGGGTGTTGAGTAATTCAGCCAAGAGGTGACGAAGCTGTGGACAAGGCTTTTAGCAACTTGTGGAGTGAGATATTGTCTGATATGGGCATTTTGGCATAAGTGGAGGAAAGCCTTCCTGATGAGGGCAGTAATAGTAATTACTGTAATAGTAATGTTCGACAAACCGCCATGAAGTGAGTGACCAGTTTCAGTTTTGGGGATTGTCGGCCAGGATACTGGAGAAACCCCCTTCTCCGTTTGAAAAGTGCCATGAGATCTTTAATGTCAACTCAAACAGGCCCAAGGTTTAAGATATTTTGCAAAGACAATCCTCTGACATTTACTACAAGCACACCAACTCCCACAGCTACCTTTAATATACCTCTTCCCACCCCACTTCCTGTAAGGATTCCATTCCCATTTCCCAGTTTCTCCACCTCTGTCGGACCTGCTCTGAGAATGCCACCTTCCATACCAGAGCTTCTGACGTCCTCCCTTTTCCTCAGCCGAGGATTCCCCTCCACTGTAGTAGATAGGACCCTTCACGGTGTCTGTCCTATTTCCCACACCTTTGCCCTCACCCTTCCCCCCTCCCAAACCAAGATAGTGTGCCCCTTGTTCTCACCCACCAGCCTCCATGTTGAACGGATAATCCTCTGCCATTTCGCTACCTCCCAACACGATCCCACCAGCAAATACAATTTTCCTTCCCCTCCCAGCATTCGACAAGGACCGTTCCCTCTGTAGCTCTCTGGGCCACTCCTTCATCACCACTATCACCTGTTGTCCCTCTTCCAGCACCTACCTATGACAGTGCAGGAGATGCAACACCTGCCCATTCACCTCCTCCCATATCACTGTCCAGAGCCCCAATCATTACTTCCAGTGAGACAGCGATTTACATGTACTTCCACGAACCAAGTACAGAATACTGTTTTCGCTGCTCAAGAGTGGTGTCCTCTCAAGGAGACCAAAAGCAGATTGACTGTTCGCTTTGCCGAATATCTCTGTTCCATCTGCAAGTGAAACCCTGAGCTTCTGGTCACTTGCCATTTTAATTTTCCTGTGTGCTCCTACTCTGACCTCTCTGTCCATAGCCTTGTATGTTGAAATGAAGCTCAACGCAAGCTTGAAGAACAGCAACCACCTCCTGGCTACCTTACAGTGCTCTGGCCTCAACATTGACTTCAACCACTTTAGACCTGAGCCACAGCTCCCATCTTCTCTTAGCCTTGTCTCCCACTCTTCCCCCCTTCCCACCACACCACCCTCTTCTATAACCATTAACATATCCTCATATCCTCTAGGTCTGTTCGTTCCATCCCCCACCCCCACCTCACGAGTGCCCCCTTCCCCCTTGTGCCATCAACACCTCTAATTTCATCATCGTCTGCTATTCTATCTAAAAATGTAACTTCCTTTTTCTTTCCCCGCCCTTTTCTCTGCTTTCAACATCCCCCAATTCTGACGAAAGGTCACAGACTTGAAAAGTTAACTAATTTTCCTCTCTGGATGTTGCCGGCTTGACCTGCTGTGTGTTCCCAGCGACTTTTGCGTTTATAGCGGATTCCAGCATCTGTAGTACTTTGCCTTCTCTCCCACAAGGTTTAAGATCTCTTGGCACTGCATTTGACTTTATGAATTACAAGTTCCAATGCAGGGCTTGACCCCAAATCTTCTTACTGAGAAGTAGAATGCTAACAACTGATTCAGGCTGACACCTGATTTGTTTAATATTGAAAGTATTCTTGTACTCTGATCACTGTCATTCATTCAGGTTAGTAAAAGAATAAACATCAAGTTTGGCCAGATAATTGAGGTCTAACTAAAGAAGACAATTTAGAATGCAGCAAAACCTTGTTTGAACACCACCCGTAACAAATAATAATCCTTCCATTTGATGTAGCATCTTATCATGTCTATGAGGTGTCTCAAAGCTCTTCACAGAATATGCTGCAAAGCAAATTGACTGTATATTTAGTATTATTAAATAAAAAAAAGTGATGAATGCTATTTCATTTGCCTAGATTGAAACAAAGTCTGGTGAAGAGGAAGAAGAAATCCTATTTAAAGAGCGAGTTAAGCTATATCGATGGGACAGAGATGTCTCTCAGTGGAAAGAACGAGGTGTTGGTGATCTGAAGCTCCTCTATCACTCACAGAAACATTGTTATCGAGTTCTGATGAGGAGAGAACAAGTTTTAAAAGTCTGTGCAAACCATGTCATTACTGAGGACATGGAGCTTGTACCAATGAATACATCAAACAATGCGCTTGTTTGGACTGCAGCAGATTACACTGGTGAGTTTGTGCATTATTTTACAGTAGCACAATTTAGAAAAGGGAGCATCAGTGATCGAAACAATGTGGACATATTCAAATGAAGAATCTTAATACAGTACTGTGTATAGGTTCTTGAGTCTCATGGAAGATAAATTGCATAAACATGCATAGGCAAGTAAATATAGGTGTATTCAAATGTTTCTAAATCTCGATTGCTTTTGATAAGGTTCATTGTTTCCTTGACTTCTCTGTGAGTCCACCACCGTTTCTCATTCCAGCCCACAGCTAGGGAGCAACCCCCTCCCTGTTCCAACACCTTGTGTCATTTTCCCGAAGTGAAAGAGCACTATAGAAATGCAATTAGTTATTGTTGTGTAATGTGCCAAGGAACAAGTAATGTGCATCATGCAAATACAGTAAAAGCCCATTTAACCCGATCAACCGTAACTTTCATTTAACTGGCATTGTGAAAAAAAAGTCCGCATTTGATTAACCGGAATTTATCTGGAAAAATGCATTGAAATATATATTTTTTGTATTTTTGGCCAAATATCCGGCACGAGCTTTAACTGGCATTGGCCAGGTCCCGGGGGTGCCAGATAAACGGGCTTTTACTGTATATAAGAATGGGAATACCATTTATCCGAACATGCATGACCTTTGGGTAACTAATTGCAGAAAGGTGATATTATTTGAACATTTCCGAATAGAAATTACAGTACGATATTGTTAAACAGAAATAATGCTTTTTTGCAGATGGTGAAGCCAAAATAGAACAGTTTGCCGTCCGATTCAAAACTCCAGAACTGGCAGCTACATACAAGAAGAAATTTGAAGAATGTCGAAAAGCCCTTTCAGAGCTTCTGACCCCTCAGGAATCCCATGTAATGACGCTGTCAGTTGCGAGCAATCCCATTGTATATTTTGATGTACATATTGATGATGAGGTTTTGGGGCGTATTACTATGGAACTTCTGGCAAATATTGTTCCACGAACAGCTGAGAACTTCAGGGCACTTTGTACTGGAGAGAACGGATTTGGATTCAAAAACTCAATATTTCACAGGGTCATTTCAGGTTTCATGTGCCAGGTAATTTAACATGTTTTCCCAATTTTTAAAGTGCTTTATCCCAATATTGACATAGTATGATGTATTTAAAAAAGTTAATGAAAAAAAACTCTTATTTCAGGGTGGTGATATAACGAAGCATAATGGAACTGGCGGAAAATCCATTTATGGTGAACAGTTTGAAGATGAAAACTTTGACGTAAGACATACTGGTCCTGGTTTGTTGTCAATGGCAAATTGTGGCCGAGACACCAACATGTCACAGTTCTTCATTCTTCTGAGGAAATCAGAACACTTAGATTTTAAACATGTAGCTTTTGGTTATGTAAAGGAAGGCATGGATGTTGTGAAGAAAATTGAATCATATGGATCAAAAAATGGCACGACAAGTAAAACAATTGTAATAGCCGATTGTGGACAAATATCATAATTGGAGAATGTCATTGCTCCTTGTTATCTAGGAATCTTGCTTTAAGGCTTAAACAATATAATATTGGATAGAGCCACCATATAATACCATACTGATCCTGATCTTTAGGTGTACAAATTATATTTGACTGCTGATAGCTGTTGAATCTTTTTGTTAAGTATTTGGAATTTTGCATGTTTCTGAATAAAAGCTTGACTTGAACTGTTCTACGAACATTTATCTTAGATGTTTCATTAGTTATTTTGCTGCACCAATGGTTGCTGTCAAACTATGTAGGAGTTTTTTTTAAAAAAAATTGGTATCAGTGTTGAGAACTTGTCATTACATTAAACTTCTAAAGAGCTTAAAATGTGTTCTATTTTTTATGCTTTCTATTTGAGAATTAATGCACAATTTAGTGACTGGTACTCTATGACCAAAACTGCATGGTGTCTAATTACTGGGTGGTTTTCACAAGATTTTGCATGTGTTCATCATATTCAGATGTAGTGCAACAATACTTAAATCTTTGCTGAAAAAAAAATTTCTATCTGGTGATTCACTGACCTGGCAGTGTTAGCTTTGCTGAAATGGAAAATCCTGAACAGATTCAACACTATTGTAAGATGGAGTTTTTAATCCAGTTTCTGTAATATTTGATAGTTTGTCATACTTTACTGGCTTTGTAATTCTTCATTTGGTAATTTTAAATTCCAACACTTATGCATAACTTTAATAAATATTTATAACCCAAAGAGTGTTGTAACTATTCATTTTAGCAGTTTTTCTATTACTGTAGGGTGTGAACAGGAGAAATATTTTCATGTATATCTATAACATATCTGCAGTGTTTTTATACATAAAATGCATAACATTTTAAATAGGGTAATTTTTAAGAGACTCTGTTCCTTGTAAACACAATAACCTCATTTGGTTCCATGAGTCTTTGTAAAGTATTTGTCAAAAGTTTTTTTTAAATTCTTATTGAAAGCAATATCTTGACATTTTTAAAAGTTGTTATCCATGATGTACAAGTTAAAATTATAAAGTTCACTTTTTCTTTATCTAAATGTGGAAAGTGATGACTTGTGTGTAAGAAAGATAAGTCTGTAGTTAAAAAAAGTTATAATTGATTAGCCTCTTTGTCCAAATGTCTATAAAGCATTTCACAGCTAATTGCTGTCAACTTCATTTGAGGCCAAACAAGTCAATTTATAGTTATAATATTCAAATAGTCATGACCAACTTCAAAGGCATGTCTATTTTCACAGGATCAGTTCGGTGGGGTTGGGGCAACACCAACTCATTTTATTTCAGAAATAAAAATGGCTTGGAATACTTAGCAGGTCAGGCAGCATCTTTGGAGAAAGGAAAGTGATCTTGCGTTTCAAGTCGATTTTTTGTCAGAATGTATTTTAACATCTTTTATTTGGAGGAAGTGAGTGGAGTGAAAAGAAAAGTTGTTCAATGTGAGGACAAGTTCAACCAGTTCAAGAGAAGGGTGGTGGTGAATGGAGACTGGTTGGACCACTGATCCAGGAAGAAGTGGAAGGTCTGTCGGATGTCCAGGTATGGAATGTAGGCACAGAGCGACTGAATGTCCGTCATAAAAAGGAGATGGTTAGGGACAGCACACCAGAATTGGTTGAAATGATGGGGTCAAGAAAGAGTTGCTGATGTAGGTAAGAACTGGACAAGGGGAAAATAGAATCTAGCTGAAAGGAATTAAGTTCCATGAGGCAGGAGCAAGCTGAAATGAAAGGTTTACTGGACCATCCTGTTTGTGGATTTTGGGAAGGAGGTAGATGCTGTGTTAGATTGGGGACTATGAGGTTGGAGGCCATGAGGAGTTGGGGGAGATCTCCAGAGGAGATGATGGCTTGGTGTTCGGTAATGAGGTCATGATCCAGAGGAGTAGTCGTTAATCGTCCACAAGGCAAGGTCCTTTAGCTGCACAACAACAACAAAATTACATTTATGGAACTTTCACATCGGGATGACGTCCCAAGACGCTGAACTGTTAGGACGATGGTAGGACGGTTCTGGCGGGGGACATGCGGCAAGCCAGAGCCCGCTGAATGGAGGGCACAGGCAGGCTGATAGGGAGATAAGTGGGGGCAAAGCCGTGAATGGCCTTGAAGGTGATGACAAGGATCTTGATTCGACCCTCTGGGAGATGGGGAGCCAGTGGAGATGGGTGAGGTTGGGAGTGATGTGATCGCGGAACAGCGCCTCCCTTGTAAGCGGATATGGTTATGGGGTCAGAGTTGGAGAGTGCAATGCAGCAAGTTCAGCAAGAGAATGATTTGAGTAAGGGAGATGAGAAGATGACACGGCCAATATCATCAGAAGTTCTCAAGGCACGAGCAACGGTAGGAGGCCAGAGGGAGGTAGAATAGGAACTCTGAAGATGAGAGAAAGGGTCCGCTCTGTGAGGGGAAGCCTCCTAACCAAACGTGGGTGCAGAGGTGAAGGTGACGGAAGAACCCAGCATCATGTCGAGCTTAAAATCCATTGAGGTTGGGGCTTGTGGGGATGTAAAGGGAAGAAGCTGAGGTTTTTTTTGCTAAGGATGGATATTCAGGATCAGCAGAAGGGTTGGTATTGAAGAGTCATTTTAGTTTGTGGTCTTTGCCATCTTTTTTTAAAAAAGTTTCTGTTCAAGCACCAAATGTGGCAAAGGATGAAACACAAAATACTGCAGATGCTGGAAATCTGAAATGAGATTTGCCCTGCCTTTCCTGTCGGTCCTTAAAGCCTCTCCCTCTCAACATCCACCAGTTCTGACAAAGGTCATGGACCTGAAATGCTGACCCACTTTCCTTTCTCCATAGATGCTGCTGACTGCTGTGTATTCCCAGTGTATTTCTGAAATAAAATGAGTTGGTGCTGCCCCAACCATATAGAACTCCCTCCCGCAGTCCCTCCGCCTTTCCCCCTTGTCTCCTTCAAGACACATCTCAAGGTCCTCCTACTTGATAACACCTTGGATCACCCTCTTTCACTTCTGCCCTCCATCCTTCCTGATCCCAAATCCCAGCTCTGGTCCGAAATGCTAATTGGCCAGCGGCTTGGGATGTCCTGACATGAAAGGCGCTATAATACAAATGTAACTTTGCCGTTGTCGTCATCAGCTGTGCCCTGGGGTCCTGCTGATCCGCCTGGCTCAGGAACCGGATTATAGGCCGCCACACAGACTCGATGATGTTCCTTTGCCAAACAACCCCCCAGAACCAGTTCAGCTCCAAGGACTGCCCATTTACCTTCCCTCCCCATCACCCTCACCCCACAACCGCGAGGACCTCACAACAACAAAATTACATTTATGAAGCGCCTTTCACATAGGAAGGACGTCCCAACAACAACAAAATTACACTTGTATAGTACCTTTCACGTCAGGAAGACGTCCCAAGGTGCTGGACTACTTCAGACCCGAGCTGAGGAAGAGGGATTAGAGTGCCTCTCCCTTTCTTCCCTCTCTTCCCTCCCCTTCTTCTCCCTCTTCCTTCCCTCTGCTCCCTTTTCCCCCATTCTCTCCCTGATTTTACCCTAACCCCACTTCCACGACTGTTTGTGGGACACTGCTGTGCCCGATTGGCTGTGTGTTTCACGCACAAATATAAAATATAAAGTCAATTCTCCTACTTTCCTTCCCCACCCCAACTCCCTGCTCTGGTCCCAACCTGATTGTTCAGCTTGGGTGACGTGAAAGACGCTATATAAACATAATTTTGTTGTTTGTTGTTGTTGTGGGAGTTGTCGATGGGTCCATCGAAGAGGACAATCTTGAGGTGAGACTTGAAGGAGGTCAGAGTGGGGGAGAGGCAGAGGGACTGCAAGATGGAATTTCAGAGGTTGGGGGCTCATAATCGAACCGGGATGTAATTAAGGCGTGGATGAGGGTTTCAGCAGCTTTGGCGTGAGGTAGTGGGGCAGGCAATGTTAGGGAGATGGGGAAAGACAAAGCGAGTCATTGCTTGGATGTGGGGGAGGAAAGACAGTTGAGGGTCGAACAAGCCACCTAGGTTCCTGACTGGTTTGGTGAGATTGAGTATGCAACCATGGAGGTTGATGCTGCCAACGCCTGATGCAAGAAGGCGCTGACGCGCGCCAATCAGTAGGGCCTCGGTCTTCTTGACATCCAACTGCAGAAAGTTAGCTTTCGTCCAAAACCTGATGTCTGACGAATAGTCTGTCAAGACAGTGGTTGTCCTGGAGTCGAGGGTAGAGAAGGCACTGGAACTAATTTAATGTTGATCTAAATCAACATACAACATTTTAAATTTCAATAACACGACATGCAGAGGTAGACCCTGCATTAACGTCGTAGCTTGGTTCTTGAAAAGTGCGACTTTAAGCGAAACGACGTCAAGCGAATACATTTTTCTCATAAGGATGAATGTAAAAACTGGAGTTAGGTTCTTTTGGACATTTTTCGTCAAAATTTTGTTTTTTAAAAAAAACAGAATACTCGCTCCCTTGCCTGCCTGGCTCACTCACTCACTCACTCACTCACTCACTCACTCACTCACTCACTCACTCACTCACTCACTCACTCACTCACTCACTCACTCACTCACTCACTCACTCGCTGCCGACTATCTCTCTCTCGCCGCCGGCCGGGCACACTACCAGGTCCTCGTGCCATTGTGCCCCCTTTCCACCCGCACGAGCGACATAATAGCGAACATCGCAATGTTAAATGAATATACAGTATGTTCCCAATGTATCAGCAACATATTAACGAAATAAAGTTAAGTGGCGCAACTTTAAGCGGGGTATACCTGTATACAGGTCGGGAGTTGAACTTTTGGAGTTGTTCAAGGTGAATTTAGTGCTGGTAAGTACGGATACTTCTGTGCATCTTGCATGAAGTGACTGAGCAGTAAAATGTGAATCTTTTACATTTTTATTCGCTTTTTTTTTAACAACAGTTGATTGCATTTTGTAATATAGTAATAGTGACACAGACTGGGGGTTATGGATTTGATTCAGTATCTTATGGTGATAAATGAGGATACAAGTAATCGTTCATCGGTCATTTCATCCACGACTGTTTGTGGGACACTGCCGGGCGCAATTGGCTGCCGCATTACGCCCACAAACACACGGTCAATTCACTTTACAGTATATTCTGTGACGCGCTTTGGGACGTCGATAAGATGTGAAAAGCGCTATATTAAATGCAAGGATTATTACTATACAGTAGACTGGCAAGCTGGAGAGAATGATGTCCTCTGCCCAGCTGAGCGCCTGTCACTCACAGTGATGGACAGTAGAGGGCGGTCGCTCGCCCCGCCCCTTCACTCGAACCGCCGCTTTGTGTTTCCGGTGAAAAACGCTCCATATTTGAACCAAAGATCCTGGAACATTGAACCGTCACCAGGGAGACGCGGGGGCCGGTGGGTGGGAGCTGCGGGTTGTTGGGGGGGGAGGGGGGGGGGAGCTGCGGGTTGTTGGGGGGGTGGGGGGGACTATGGGTTGTGGGGGGTGAGTTGTTAGGTGGGGGGGAGCTGTGGGGAGGGGGGGGGGAGCTGTGGGTTGTTGGGGGGGGGGGGGAGCTGTGGGGAGGGGGGGGGGAGCTGATGGTTGTTGTGGGGGGGGAGCTGTTGGGGAGTGGGGGGGGAGCTGATGGTTGTTGTGGGGGGGGGGGCTGTTGGGGAGTGGGGGGGGAGCTGATGGTTGTTGGGAGGGGGGGAGCTGTTGGGGAGTGGGGGGGGAGCTGTTGGGGAGTGGGGGGGGAGCTGTTGGGGAGTGGGGGGGGAGCTGATGGTTGTTGGGGGGGTGGGAGCTGTTGGTTGTTGGGGGGGGAGCTGATGGTTGTTGGGGGAGCTGATGGTTGTTGGGGGAGCTGATGGTTGTTGGGGGGGGGGGGGAGCTGATGGTTGTTGGGGGGGGGAGCTGATGGTTGTTCGGGGGGGGGAGCTGATGGTTGTTGGGGGGGAGCTGATGGTTGTTGGGGGGGGGAGCTGATGGTTGTTGGGGGGGGGGGAGCTGATGGTTGTTGGGGGTGGGGGAGCTGATGGTTGTTGGGGGGGGAGCTGATGGTTGTTCGGGGGGGGGAGCTGATGGTTGTTGGGGGGGGGGGAGCTGATGGTTGTTGGGGGGGGAGCCGATGGTTGTTGGGTGGGGGGGAGCTGATGGTTGTTGGGGGGGGAGCTGATGGTTGTTGGGTGGGGGGGAGCTGATGGTTGTTGGGGGGGGAGCTGATGGTTGTTGGGGGGGGAGCTGATGGTTGTTGGGGGGGGGGAAGCTGATGGTTGTTGGGGGGGGGGAGCTGATGGTTGTTGGGGGGGGAGCTGATGGTTGTTGGGGGGGGAGCCGATGGTTGTTGGGGGGGTGGGAGCTGTTGGCTGTTGGGGTTTCTAAGGTGACGGTCACGAGTATATTTTATGTCCCGTAGCCAATGAGATGGGAAGCCAGGAAGAACCGAACTGCCATAGTCTTGCGGGACGGCTGAAGAACAGGTACCTGAGAGAGCGTGGCCAGGACTCCGCCCTGGAGCATCTCTGTGGGGCTCAGGTAAGGAAAGGTCCAATAGGAACAGGAGGAGACCATTCAACCTCTTGAGCCTGTACTACCATCAGATCATGGCTAGTCTGCAGCTCAGCCCCACTAGAGAAGAGAAGGTTGATTCTGAAGAGACTAATAAATACCATAATAATCCTTGCATTTGATAGAGCTCTTTTCATGTCTTCCCATGACAACAACAACTTGAACAGATAGCTCCCTCCACGCCGGACGACATCTCAGAGTGCTTCCCAATAACGCATCCCAGGGCCTAGCCAAGGGAAGGGGGAAAAAGGTGACCTGTTGTGAGGTCCCTACTCACCCGCACCAAACTTCGCTCCCCCATTACCCCAGTCCTTGCCAGACTTCACTGCTCCCTATCCCCGAGAGGATCGATTTCAAGATCCTCGCCCTGGTTTTCAAATCCCTCCACTCCTCTGCACCCCATTACCTCTCTGACCTCCTCTCTCCTCAAACCAACTCCCATTGCCTTCGCTCCACCAGGTCTGGCCTCCTCCACGTTCCCCGAATCCTCCACTCCACCCTCGGCGGCCGGGCCTTCAGCCACTATGCCCCGAGGCTCTGGAATTCCCTTCTTCACTACCTTCGTCTTGCCCCCTCTTTTCTCAGTTTCAGGTCACAGCTGAAGACCTTTCTCTTCGACCGCGCTTTTGGTCACCTTTCTACCCTGCCCCTGGCTCGGTCCCGGGATCCGCTATTGTGAAGCGATCTGAGACGCCGTCCGGCATGGAGGGCACTATATAAATCAAAAATGTTGTTGTTGAGAGAGGAGATCAGAGAGGTAGGGGGGTGCAGAGGAGTGGAGAGATTTGAAAACAAGAGTAAGGATCTTGAAATTGATCCTCTCTGAGACAGGGAGCCAGTACAGACTGGGATATTTGGGGACGCCTCAAAGTGCTTCACAGAATATATACTGTAAAGTGAATTGACTGTATACTTGTGGGTGAAATGCGGCAGCCAAATTGCGCACAGCATTGTCCCACAAACTGTTGAGGAAATGGGGCCAGGGGAGAAAGGGGGAAAAGAGGGCAAGGGGGGAGAGGGAGGGAAAGGTGGGATGGGGTAAGGTCAGGGAGGAAGAGAGGGTAAGGGAGAAAGGGAGGGAAAGGTGGTTGGGTGGCAAGATCAGGGAGAAAAGGGGGGTAAGATGGAAGAAGGAGGGAAGGGGAAAGGGGGGGAGAGAAAGTGGGGAAAGGGAGTGAGGGAAGAAGAGGGGGGGAAAGGCCAGTGGGTGGTGAGGGGGCGGGGGGGGATCAAACAACAAAATCAACAGCAATAAACAACAAAATAAATAATATTAACAACAAAAACAATCAACAACCAACAATCGTCCAGCAACCACAAAGTATATACATAATTTGGAACATGTGCGCATTGCCAGGATGGTAGAATGTGAGTAGTTTGGGGTTCTCTTTGACCTTTTCTTTATGGCTAACAGGGAAGCCCGTCATAGGGTTTAAAGAATATCCAAGCTGAGAATCTGTATTCCCTTTGTCGGGAATGGAATGCACACACTCTTCCTGAATGGATGCACCCTGTTTACCTAATTCAGAAGTATATTAGGTACAGATTAGTGGGAGCTAAGCCTTGGGGATCCAGTGTTAAATGGGATACAGTACTGGAGTTGAAAGCTTCCTGCTGCTCTGCTGCTTGTTCATCAAGGACCATTCTACCTGATATGAGTTGGCTGTCAAGCAACAATAGCAACACAGTGGAGATATCCCTGCTCCTGTAGGAGAACTTTAAAGTAATCTGAAGTTTTAACTGCAGAAGCAGAGGTTCTTGAACCAAATCTGATGGATCGCCATGTCATGTTTAGACTTAAATTAATGCAGGTGACTGTTCATAAGTGAGAGGTTTGAATGAAGAGAGCACGTACTGTACTCTTTCCAACATTGTACCTGAGAGATATCCTGACACTTTTTTGGTCTAGTAATAATTGATGTTTTAATTTAGGACTCCACGCTGAATGGAACAAGAATTAGTCTGAAGATCAGTCAATCCTCAGCTGCCAGTGGTGAGTTGCTAGAATTCTTTTTAAAAAAGTATATTGCTTAAGACCCTGTACTGGTATCTTTTTCAAAATGTTTCTTTCTGGTGCTGTTTCCTTTTCCTAGAACTTGGTAAACTGACCATGACCCATAGTTTGTGCAGATTTAAAATCTTTGTGGGTGTATATGTTTGTAACAGTAAAATATCTCCATGGAGACTCTAGTTCCTTTCCTGTTTTAGGATTGCTGTTTATTTTGGTTACTGCAATGTTATGATTTACATTGGGGTTGATTCATTTATGGGATTTGCAAAAAGCATTTGTAAATCAGGAATCCTGCAGGCACCTGTGTGTGTGTGTCAGGCTACTCTAGAATTCTGCTCACAAGCCAATCTAAATTACAACTTCCTTGAAGTCCGGTTTGTAGCCAAGAATTCCAAAAAGTGGAATTCAAGAGATGCATCTGGTTACCTGCAGGAACTACATATTTACAATTTTTTTTGAGTATATTGTAAATGAACGCTCATTAACCTAGGAAAGCATGTGATGCAGATTCACAAGGATAAATGGCCTGCTGGTGTGCTACATTTCTATGTCCTCCAGAAAATCTATTTTAGCTTTGCTTTCAGACATCGCTGATTAAGTCTCCCTTAACTTGTATTTCCTATCGTTTAACTCCCTGCTATGTTTTTCAGAACAAAGGCAAGAGAATTCTTGGGTCATGGTTGAACATTAATTGGAGTTGATGGTTTCAGTTGATATCAGTCCACTTTTAATGTTGATGTTCACCCAGAGCTACTTGATTGCTGTGTTTATTGATTCATTGATATATGTGTGCCCCTGACCTCTCCACTTCACTCACCATTGTCAGCCATACATTCAACTACTGTAACCCAAATCTATGGAACTGCCCAATTACTCCAACTTGCCCCTCTTTACTGTCTTCACATTGCACCTGAAGAATTTCCTCACTGTCATCTCCCTTTCTCTCAATCTTGGCGTCAAACTCCGCCATTGTTCAGTGATCAGAATATATTTTTATATAACACCCATATGAAGGGTGATATATATATATTATATATAGATATATATATAAATGCAACTTTATTTTTCTATCTCCCTATTCTGGTGGATGTCAAAGATCCCATACTTTTCAAAAAGGGAAGGTAGTTTTTCCTCATGTCCTGATCAAGAATCCCTTAGATAAATTGGTCATTCACTTAATGTCTGATTGTGGAACAGACTTTGCAGTAAATAATGTGAAGTGCTTTGGCAATGTGAAATAGTGCTATATCAAATGTAAGACTTGTTATATATAAAATGAAGATGTTTTTAAAGTCCAATTGCACAGTGTACAGATATAGTGTCTGGAATGTTATATTGACAGTGGTCTTTGATTATGTATTTTAATTAATCTAAAGTTAACTTCTGTTTTGAAATTCAGGTCGTTTTGATACATCATCAGAAAAGATTCATTTGTCGGGAAAATTGCCTGTGTCTGGTCTGACCTACAGTGAGAGAAAACACTACAATCAAATATTACATGACCTATGCAAGAGAGTAAGAACTAGTCCTTCTTGGTAAGGCTTGCCATAAATTTTTTGTTGGTTTGAAAAAAAGCCATTACAAACTAACCTGATCCAAGTCATATGAGTTTAGAAATTTGTGGCGTGCATTTCCTTTCCTTCTCATTAAGACAGCATTAAGTCCATATGCAACTGTTCTAAATCTGCACAGAATTTTTCATTCAACAATACCTTGTCAGTATAAAATACTGTAGAGTATTATGGGTTTAAATTGCCAAATGATGGCTCTTTTGTTGATTCAGCTGTATGGGATTTGTCATTTCTAATTCAGGCCAGCAGATGGGGTTCTATTCCAAAGTGAGATGTTTGTCTTTGGGAAACCAATTACTGTAGCTCTTTTTAAATTTGTTGTTTAGTGTCTGGCCTCATTTTATATTTAATAAAAAAAAACTCAGAATTTACTACATCTTTCAAGGATAAATGGATAATATGATAACATGCTTTACTGATGGAGCTTCCATTCAGATGTCATTACTTCCTTTATGGTTAATCATAGACATTATTAAAAACAACAACTTGCATTTATACAGCGCCCTTCACGCGTGGTAGTGTGCTGGGGAGTTTAATAGTGGCGGAGCTTGAAGTCTGGTTTCTTGGTTTCATTGTGTAGCAATCCAATCACTTCTACCTTTCTAAATTTGATACAGTAAAACTTCGATATTCCAAAAGCCGCAACTCCCTAAAATTGGCAAGATTTCAAAATGCAAACATCATGAAAAAAAATTCCGATGTCCGGCAAATTTCCCCAAACTTCAGAACAGCTGCTTGCAGTTCTGGTGCAGTTCACACTGGCACCACTCTGTTATCCGGCGCTGTGGTTGCCGCTCGTGCATACTTTGGCTTCAGTCCTGTGTTTACAGCAAACGTGGTGTATGGGATGGGGCTTCCCCAGCCATTTCTAGGGTAGGTTCTAAATGGCAAATTCCCAAATCCCGGAGGTGAGTGGGCCCAACCGTGCCAGATTGTCGAGGTTTTACTGTACAGTAGTGGCTTTGACAGCAAATTCTACAGGTAGAACCATATGGTTATATTTGGCACTTCCACTGTATGGTATGGGCACCCAATTCTCCTGGATTAAAAAAAATCTAATGGTTATGCTTTCATGGCTAACATAATATAGCTAATATAATATAACTCAAGTAAAATAGGTGTGACAATAAAAATTATAAATTGTTTGGAGAAAATTTGAAAGCTCATAAGACAGATAAGGCAAAATATAAAGACCCTGCATAGATGCTATGTAAATTCAAATCAGTCTCTCTCTCTGTAGCGCAGTCTTTTCTTCCTAAAACAGCCACTTGGTGGAGTCATTTAACTTTTTATTTGCAGATTCATATTACTCTGGGGAGACCTCACCATGCGTAATTTTGATTTTTTTAAAAACAAAGTTTGAGATCTATCGCTAGTTGACAAGTTTGATCTTCATTGTGATTTTGAAATGACATTTTGAATCACAGTTGGGTTATGACAGTGGTTTCCAAACTGTGGGGCGATTCCCTGTTGGCTGGGTGAGGGCGTGGAGCTTTAGAGCCTTGAGCCCCCGAGTGATTGTGGAGCCGAGGATCTGAGTGTGTGGAGCTGAGTGTAAAGGAGGGTGGTGGGGGCGCCGCTCTTCAACTTTTGGAAACCACTGGGTTATGGTAATTACTAACACTGTAGGCAGTTGTGATTATTTGAATATTAAAAATGTGATAACAACAAAATTTTACTTGTGCAGCACCTTTCACGTCAGGAGGACGTCACAAGGCGCTGGACAGTCATTGTTTCATACCCGAGCTGGGGACAGGGAGGGTGGAGGGAAGGGGAGGGATTTGGAGTGGCCAATGGGACCGTCAAAGAGGAGAATCTTGAGGTGGGACTTGAAGGAGGCCAGAGAAGGGGTGAGGCGAGTCATGTGATTGATGCCACCAAATATCAGTAGAATCTAATTTATAATTCTTGGGTGAACATTAATGTTGTCCGCACTTTTTTCTACATTGTATTTGAGCATAATATTAGAATCATAGAATTGTAGAATTTTACGGCAAAAGGAGGCCATTTGGCCCAAAGAGTCTGTGCCGACTCTTTGAAAAGAGCAACTCAATCCCACTGCCCTGCTCTCTCCCCATAACCTAACAGACCAATTCTCCCTAAATAAAGATCTAATTCTCTTTTAAAAGCTGTTATCGAATCAGCCTCCACTTTTCTACACTTGCTGTCAGAATAATGGCTATTAGATGACCCACACACTATAAAATAGCTATCACAATCTGGATCTCTTAATAAGGTTGACCAATGAGTGGACATGCCTGGAATATCCTGTCTTCCGGAATAATTGGGAGCATACGAGTAGCACAGTGAATGCTGAATAGTGAACATTTTGTTCTTTTAATCCTCTATTTTTCATTACTTTATGCATTTAATAAACTGGTAATTCAACTGCACATGAAGTATTGTCAAATGTAAGAAAGCCCTTTTAGGAATGTGTTCTTTGCAACAAAACAACAAAATTACACTTGTATAGAGCCTTTCACGTCAGGAAGATATTTAAGAATATCATAACATGGTAATTGCTAAATATTAATACAGTAAAACTCAAGTCATACAAGACATATGCAAAGTCCGAGTTGCAGACAAACGTATTTAAGTCATAAAATCTGATTTAGTCGATCTACATTGTGCAGGTTGATGTGATAGTTCATGCGATAGTTCTCCAATGTAGCCTGTAAGTATGCACGTGGTAATGGGTCAAGACTGTGTTTCCCGCAATTCAATGCAGCTGTTGTGCGCATATGTCAGTGGGTCAGGACGCTGTTAAGTGCAGGAGTAATGGAGGAGCAGGGAACAATGTTACAAGTTTTGATGGGAGACCGAATGGGAGTGCGATTTGGGTGATTATATAATTTATAAAGATGATACTTATGCAAATTTCACAGTGATATTCCTTGCATTTGATAGTTTCCTTTCAGCACCCACTCCTTCGCTCCACCGGGTCTGGCCTCCTCCATGTCCCCCGAATCCTCCGCTCCACCCTTGGCGGCCATGCCTTCAGCCACTGCGCCCAGAGGCTCTGGAACGCCCTTCCTCACTCCCTTTGCCTCGCCCCCTCTCTTCTCAGTTTCAGATCCCAGCTAAAGACCTTTATTTTCGACTGCGCCTTTAGTCACTTTTCTACCCCTTCTCCTGGCTCGGTCCCGGGATCCGTTGTTGTGAAGCGCTCTGAGACGCCGTCCAGCGTGGAGGGCGCTATATAAATCGAAGTTATTGCTGTTCATGTCAAGCACATCTCAAAGTGTGAAGTGTAGTGACTGTATTGTAGGCGAATGCAGACAGCAAACAGCCCTGAAGTGAGTGACCTATTTTATTTGGGGATTGTTGAACAGAAATCCAATGAAAAACTTACTTATTTTAGAATAGTGTCATGGACCCTTTGATGTTCACTTGAACGGGCAGACAGGAGCTCGGTTTAATGTTTCATCTGAACAATGGTAACTCCAATAGTGCCACACACTGTACTGGAGTGCCAGCCTGGACCAACAACCTCTGAGGCCAGGCTACCAAGCGAGCTCGGCTGAAACTTGTTAATGCAGGTATTTAAAGTGGAATATGAAGGGAAAAAATCTAAATGTGAAATTACAAACTTTCCAGTAAAGGAAAAAAAAACTTGCCAAGAATTGCTTCAGATAAAAATAAAAGAACCATTCAGAAATGAGAAACCATAGATTGTATTTTGGAGGATATTTATTTGATATGCTCTGTAGACCTGATACTTTATTTAATTTGTAAAGCACAATGTTTCATTTTAAACTGATTTCATCCCAGGAAACTTAATAACATCCCATAAAATTGGTTGAACGCCAGATCTTGGACCAGGAGATCCAGGTTTCTCAATTCTGTGAGCCAAAGTCCGAAGAGTAAGTCGTTCAAGCTGGAAGCCAATCACAATAGTGTGCTACACTGTTATCATTTCTTTCTGATTCTATGTTTCCGAAAGGAAAGACAAAAAAGTAAAAAGTTGTCACATTTGTATTTTAATAAATGTTACGACTCATTTTAAATCTTAAGGGTCGAGGATGTCTATGATTCTGCTAATTCAGATCAAGCAACAGACGATGATTTGAGTGAGGAAGAAGCTGAGAAGCGCACTGCACAAGACACAGGAACACAATTTTACACTGAAACTGGTCAGTACTCCCAGAATTCAGGTTCTTTTGCACTGATATTTGTAGTGAATATTTTCTCTATAGTGAATATATCGGTCTATGAAAGGATATGGCACAGAAAGAAACCAGTTGCAAATTGTTTCATTCGGTTTAATTTTTAAAAATCATTAATTTATACATTGCACAGTGGTTTTAATGTAACCTAATATGCTCATATATTCTGACAGCCAGTATCTTGAAGTTGAAAGTGCACAATTCAAACTTTGGTATTGTCTTAACAGGCAAACGTGAGCATAAATCTGAATAATTTTGGATACTTTGAGAAGAGAAGTTCATGGTTTGTTGATTAAAAGTAGGCCACTCTCCAAGAATGGCAAATTGTCCAGAATATCAGAGAACTGCTTCAACTGACTTTTTGGTTTGTGTTCTAGGGAGTACCTTCACTCCAATTTGAACTGACATGCAGTAGAGCTTTTTATATCTGATGCCTCAAGAAAAACTGAAAACTACTGGGATTCAATCAGATGCAGATTCTAGCTAGAAAAATAATAGACGATAATGTTCTGGCCTGGAATTTTCACCAGATGGAGGCAGTTGCAGTCATTAATTTGTTTACTGAATCTAGCAAGCAAGAGCAAACAATACTCTCCTTGGGAATAGATTGATTGCCAGTCAGAGCATTGGTTGATGCTTGAAGCACGCACTGACAATTAAGACTTTTTCTAGGTGGCCCATGTCTAGACCTTCAACTTAAATCAAAAATAAATAAAACGTGTTTAGATCAAGAGCTAATAAACATGTTAAAGCTTTCAGATATAGTAAAGCAGCAGGAGTAGAGGTCACATGTTCAATACAGTGAAGAAAATTTCTAGAATAGACACCAGAAAGTATTTCTCTACCTCAGGGAAAATTAACATTGGGAATGGATTACAAGGATGAGTGATTGAGGCCAAAACACTAGACTGTTTGTTTAATTTACTAGGCTATTTAAATAGTTTGATGGTGTAAGGGGAAGAAGATAGGATGGTAATGTCATGAAGCTCTTCACTGAGTTGGAGCCCATGCAGTGTGGCAGTTTTGGGGGAAGAGTATTCCCGAGGAAGGATGAGCTTTCTTCATTCAAACTTTTGTGAAGTGCTTCACACAATGAGTTATGTTTACATTGTAATATCTGCCCTCTTTCAAAGTACTATTTTGACATGGGATCTTTATATTTCAATCTAAGAAAATTTGTCAAACTAGCAGGTTTTTAGTATCTTAACAGAATCAGCATTATTGTTTATGGGGCACTGCTGTGCACAATTGGCTGCCACCCTTTGCCCACAAAATATACAATAAATTCACTTTACAGTATATTCCGTGATGTGCTTTGAAATGTCTCAAAGATGTGATAGGCACTAAATCAAATGCTATGATTATTCATTTAATTCTGTAGATCCTAAGATGCCTACAAAGACATCGTCTAAGTAGTTTTGCTTGGATACTCTTGAGCGTGGTGATGTGTTTCTACATGTGTCACACATGCGGCTGACCAAAACTAAATAGTTTTGCTGCTTATTGAACAGGTTTATCAATAGTTGAAATCTTCCAATATGGTATATCGATAAATTGTGGATTTTGAAAGCTCTCACAGACAGGGAAGAAATTATGCAGTATATTTTATTTGTGTTAGAATCATAGAATTTTACGGCACAAAAGGAGGCCATTCGGCCCATCTAGTCTGTGCCGGCTCTTTGAAAAGAGCGATTCAATCCCACTGCCCTGCCCGCTCCCCATAGCCTAATAGACCCGTTCTCCCTAAATAAAGATCTAATTCCCTTTTAAAAGTTGTTATCGAATCAGCCTCCACCACCTTTTCAGGCAATGCATTCCAGATTCGAACAACTCGCTGAGTGAAAAAAATTCTCCTCAGCTCCCCTCTACTGCGCCTTGAAACTATTTTAAATCTGTGACCACGAGTCACAGATTCACCCACGAGTGGAAATAGTTTTTCTCTATTTGCCCTGTCGAAACCCCTCATGATCTTATAAACTTCTATTAGGTCTCCCCTCAATCTTCTCTGCTCCAGAGAGAATAACCCTAGCCTATCTAGCCTCTCCTCATAGCTGAAGTCCCTCAATCCTGGCACCATCCTAGTAAATCTTCTTTGTACCCTTTCCAATGCCTTCACATCCTTTCTGTAGTGTGGTGACCAGAATTGAACACAGTATTCCAGCTGAGGCCTCACCAAAGTCCTATAGAGGTTAGTCAGCACTTCCTGACTTTTGTACTCTATACCCCTATTTATAAAGCCTAGTATCCCATATGCCTTCTTAACAGCCTTGTCTACCTGTCCTGCCACCTTCAACGAGTCACTAACACAAATCCCAAGGTCTCTCTGTTCCTTCACACCATTTAAAATTGTACTATCTAGCCTATATTGCCTCCCTTCATTTCTTCTCCCAAAATGCATCACCTCACACTTCTCTGCATTAAACTTCATCTGCCATGTGTCTGCCCACTTTACCAATTTGTCTATATCCTCTTGCAGATGGCTACTATCCTCGTCACTGTTTACTATTCTCCCTAACTTAGTGTCATCTGCAAACTTGGAAACTGTACTCCGTACACCCAGTACTGTACTGTACTCCAAACAACCCATGTTGTTTTATATTACTCTGGGGAAACTTAAAAATTGGGATTTATGAAACATTTAAAACTATTTATAAAAGGCATCATTTCATTTTTACAGACTATAAAGTTTAGTTACGGTTTCTTGCTAGGAATCTACAGTTCAAAATAAGTTCAATTTTTATCTGACTTTAAATATTCCAATTGACTGTAAAATGTTTTTGTTAATGATAGTAGAGCAGTTGTTTCAGTTTTAGGATCTTGTGATAGGCTAGGCATTCACTCTCTAAAAATGATTAACTTCGTCCTCAGATGTTACGTTACCTTCCAACCTAGCCGTTACTACTGTCACATCGACTTGTGTAAATGACAGCTTTACTCCATCAAAGAGGAATGCAAGTTTTTCAGAATCCTTAATTTGGAAAGAACAAGGCTATCTCCCTCCTGAAATATTGCAGATTTATGATGAGTTAACTTTCATACACCAGAAATTACAGGTGAGTGTTTTATTCGTATAACCTGGTAGATTGCTAAATCTGGTGATTTACATCAATTTGTATCATGATAAAATGATTATCCTGTGAAATGCCTTGAGACGACCTCCAGACATGGAAAACTATATCACATATAGTATAATTTTGTATAATTCAAAACTGTAGCTCTAGAATCATTTTCTCACAATTTTGTTAAATCCGGATTCTCATAACTCTATCAAACATTGCTTAGGGATGGGAGCAAAGTCATTTATTGAGTTTTAAATCTACTCAATAGAGTGAAGAGAATCCTGGTGTTCACATTGTCTATTTTGTGTCTTAGATTCTTTTGCAGCTTTTTTACAGTTGAAATACCCAACAATGATAAAACGAATAGAATACGTTCAGATTACAAACACATTTTAACCTCAAGCAGAATGCAATTGTAATTAATTGCAATACATGGTTTATAGAAGATCTGGGAAATTAAAACTGAGAAAGAACAGCTAATTCTTAGCAAACCGGATCGTTGTAACTCAAACTACATTCCTTGGAAATTGACTGCTCAATCTGTGTTCTTAATCCTTCTGAATCAGCAGTTGAAAGTATCAATTATTTAGCTTCCCAGATGGTTTAGTGTGTAAAGGCGTTACACTGAGCCACGCAGAATGAATCTTTGCTTTTGATTCCTGATCTGTTTTGAGTTAGTTCAGCTCAGCAAGAAGAACCATTAGGGCATCATAGTTATTTAGCTGGCCTCAGCACCCTTGGGCCGGCAGTAGGAAAATCAGCCAAGTTCCTCATTTTGATTGTCCTGTAACCCTGTTGGAAAACGTGTATGTTTAGATAGGTGATGCCTCGAGTCACACATGAAGAATGACCACTTGAGTGGCCATTTGTGCCAGTAAGAGGAATATTGCTGGTGTTCACGAAATAATGCTTGAGGAAAGGTAGTAACTTCAGGAGACATATGTGCTGGAGTTCAACCAGCTAAAACCAAATAGCTTGCCATTGAGAACATTGTCTGCCAAGTTTCTTACTGCTTGTTCAGCTGAGGCCCCCCTAGAGTGTTTGGCTTGCACAATTAACAAAAGTCTGCCCTTTCCCCCACCCCCCCCCCAAGTGAGACAGGCTGGTTGGTCTATCATCAAGGGGAAAATGGCAAAACCCCACAAAGGACAAATATACTATTTACTATCCTTAGTATCTACTCTCGTTCACCTTTCTCTGAACTGTATTTTTGCATCTTGGAAAACCTGAACGAAAGACAATTGTAGAACAAAGAAGGTTTATGGCAATATCGATTTGCATCGAGGAACTGGGAATCACTCAGTCAAAGCCAAACATCCAAGCAGTTTTTTCTAGCACTGTTAGCCGTGAAATGTTACACCAGTTATTTTCAGGTATATGAGCTCATTATATGGTAATTGCATAGTACAGTAAAAGCTTGTCTGTCCGGCACCCGACCAACTGGAATGCTCAACCAACTGGTACCTCCCAATACAATTCACCATTCCAGTGACCGGATCTCATACCGGAGCCATCCGGGACACTCGCAAATATGCTCCCTTTGCGCATGCGTGTGCATGCGCACTTATTAAACTTAGCGAACACTGGAATTTTTATTTTACCGGTCATTTTACCGAGTGTGCTGGAATGCTTTATTGGTAAGTATCCATACAATATTCTCTTATTATTTAGTCTATTATTGATAGACTAAATGTTTTTAAATAATTTTTTTGTGGAGGATTTTCGGTAACTTACCGCTCGAATATCCGGCATATTTAATTAACTGGCACCAGTCAGGTCCCGAGGGTGGCGGATAAACAAGCTTTTACTATCTACTGCATCAAAATAGGTCATTTGGGCCATACAGCTTGTGCCAGGGTTTATACTCCACGTGAGCCAACATCCATTCAGCTTTTCCTTCCCTACCCCCTGCGGAGCTTCTCTCTCTCACTCCTCTCTCATATGTATGTATGTATTGTTTATTTTTAAATGTATTCATACTTTATACTTCAACCACAGCTTTCATCAATTCCTAATTCCACATTGTCACCACCTTTTAACATCCACCTGTAAAATTCCTCCTAAACTCTTACATCTGTTAGTGGCTATTTTAACCTCCTTGCTTATGGACCCACGGTCAGCCAGATGCCTTACACATGGAGAAACCCATTACCATGCGAAACCAGACTGAGTTTCACCTACTCATGGAAATTTCCCTGCTTCTGGAATGGAATGTGCACACTTTCCCTCAAAGGTTTCACCCCGGTTTCCTAATTCTGGAGAGTATTGGGTGCATGTTGTTCAGAGCCGAGGCTTGGAGTGCGTTTGCAGAGTATTGCTGGAATTTTATCAGCTAAACCTTTATAATTTGCGGTTGAAAGCACTATACAGAGCTGCCAACCAGTACGTTTTTGCCGTATTTAGTACGATAAATTGTAGTAAATACGACAGTACAATTTTTCTTGTTAAAATACGTTTTTTGGAAAATCAGAATTTTGGAAATTCTGTGCTCTGTCTGTCTGTCTCTCCTTCTCTCTGTCACAGTCTCCCTCTGTGTGTGTCTCTGTCTCTCTGTGACTCTCTCTGTCTCTCTCTTTCCGTGTCTTTCCCTCTCTCTGTCTGTCTGGGTCGCTCTCTCTCTTTCTCTCTCTCTGTATCTCTTTCTGTGTCTCTCTCTCTCACTCTGTTTGAGTCTCTGGCTGTCACAATCTCACTTTCTCTCTGTCTCAGTCTCTTTCTCTTTAACTCTCTTTCCCTGTCTTCAATAACAGTGCTACCTACCTTCTACCGTCGCTGATACACTGTAAATGTCAGCGCTAGGCTAGGCGCAAGGCATTGCTGGGAACGAGTTTTTTTCATAGACCGAAACACAGTAGGAACCTCCCTCTTAATGCAATTTTTGCCACACAGGGGTTTTGAAGTCCCATTTTACTTGGCATCTTTTCGCGCTGTAATTTTTTCGTTAAGTACCGGTAGGTTCTGGGGTAAATACTTGTTTTTTAACTACAAAATACTGTTTTTAGCTTTCAGGAGTACTTTTTTGTTTAAAAAAGGTTGGCAGCTATGACTATATGGCAACTTGCTGTTGCTTATGCAGCTAGGGCCACTCGAGATTACAAACTAAGCGTTTGACTTTCAGGGTTAACAGGAACTAAGTGAAAATAAACACTAATTGAGAAGTGGTTAGTCTGCCCCTCCAGCGCCTGTTGATGAGCCAGGGCAGCCAAGTCAGTCATCAGCATGCAGCCCATTTGGCTCAGGAACCAGGCTAACCATAACTATCAGCTCCAAGGAAACCTCACTTATACCTCCCAGGGGTGTTGTGCAAACATTATAACTATTTGTGCCATTACGTTCTGTAAATTGATTAAATGTTACTCTGGAGTAACATTCAATCCCCGGAAGAATTTCCCTTTTTTAGAATAGGAACTTTAACATCGGCCTAAATGAGCAGATGGAGCCTTGATTCAATCTCATTCCAAAGTCAGCACCACTGACAATATATTGCTGCTCAAGTATTGCAACAGCAAACAAAATACAACAAAATTACATTTACAGAGTGCCTTTCACGTTGGGAGGACATCCCAACTGCAGTCTGTCATCCTAGACTAAGAAGCTCAAACCCTAACATGGAGGACCTGACTCAAACTGGCCAATGGGAAATTGCGGACTGTCTTATAATTGACCATGTGTTTTGCAAATACTTCTGCACTTTTCTATTGGCTCAGCTCATTAATTATCCTGTTTTATCTTCTGTTACAGAAGGAAAGTGCGGCAGTACAGGAAAGCAAGCGTCAAGTTATTCTACATGAACAGCACCTAACTAAGAGAGAGGTTCTGTTGCTGCAGCATCAGGTTGCATTGACAAAATTAAGAGGTGTGGAAGAGGAGGTTCATGCCAAGTTTCAGATTATGAAAGAGGTACATTTAATCTACTACATCCTTGAAGTGGCCAATGGGCTTTTTGTGTTCCAAACGTGCAATTGATAACAGACCTGAGAAGTGAGGTATTAGAGGCGAGGAAAAAAGGGGAAATGTGATTAAGCGATTTGTCATGGTCTAATAAAATGGCAGAACAGGTTTGATGGGTTGAATGGCCTACGCCTTTTATAGGCCAACTGCTGATCATGACCCAGCGATCTGAAGAGAAGTTACATATCTTTGAATTTTGGTGTAGAGCAGGATCAGGCTACACTGTGCTTCATGGTTCACTAGCCCTAAATGTACACAAAGAATATCTGCTTGGAGACTAATCACCTAGGGAAGGTACAAGTGGGTCTCTGCTTCTGATGGAACAGAGTCTTCACCCAAGATCCTATCCTTCACGAAAGGAGGGGGAGAGGAAAGTATGTTGTAGGGTCCGGCGATATATCGATAAAACCCGATATAATTTTCATATCGATATGCCGATATAGACATTTTAAAAATATCGATATATCGAAAAACCGATATATTGAGGTGAAAAATCGGGATGCGAGCACACTGAACTATAAGACCCAGAATGCTCATCTCTATACACAATGCACAGACCGAGGTGCAAAGCCGCCATATTGTATTCACAGTCCTCGAATACAATATACAGGTATGCAAGGGCTGGGGGGTGAGAGAGATGGCTGGGGGTGGGGGGGTGAGGGGAGAGAGACGGCTGGGGGGCGGGGGAGAGAGACGGCTGGGGGGGAGAGTGGGAGAGAGACGGCTGGGGGGAGGGGGAGAGATACGGCTAGGGGGAGGGGGAGAGAGACGGCTGGGGGGGGAGAAGGGGAGAGAGACGGCTGGGGGGGGAGAAGGGGAGAGAGACGGCTGGGGGGGGAGGGGGGGAGAGACGGCTGGGGGGAGGGGGAGAGAGACGGCTGGGGAGAGGGGGGGAGAGACGGCTGGGGGGAGGGGGAGAGAGACGGCGGGGTGGGGGGAGGGAGAGAGAGACGGCTGGGGGGGGAGGAGAGGGGGAGAGAGACGGCTGGGGGGAGGGGGAGAGAGACGGCTGGGGGGAGGGAGAAAGAGACGGCTGGGGGGGGGAGGGAGAAAGAGACGGCTGAGGGTGGGGTGGGGGAGAGAGACGACGGGGGGGGGGGGGCGAGAGAGGGACGGCGGGGTGGGGGGGTGGGAGAGAGACGTGAGAGAGGGGTGGATGTGATAATATACAGATAGATAGAGATGGGGGGGATGTGAGAGAGGAGAGAGGGAGAGAGACATAGAGACACACAGACAGAAAAACACAGAGATGGAGAGAGTGAGAGACACAGAGAGAGAAAGATATTTACCTCCTGAGAAGATAGGCCCCGAATGCTCGCGCACTCCGAATGCGCGCGCGCATGCGCAGTACGAAAAAACTGAAAATATCGATATTTCAGTATATCTCGATATGAGCCCATCGATATATCTAATCGGAAAATTTTCCATATCGACGGACCCTAGTATGTTGTAAAAGGAAAATATTTATTACCTGCAAATGTTAGGCTGCTTTCCACTAATGGACAAATCCCGGGCTTTAAAAACAATGCAGAGCATGCTGGCTGACTTTAAAGCTAAGCAGAATGTTTAATAATCACAGAACCCTACTTTCTTGGGTCAAATTACAGTACTAGGATCTCCACCCACATACTCCTGGTAAATTATTCTCATATGGAGAATACTGCCCTGGTGTTTCCATCTTGTCTTCACCCTCAGATTTATAATAATAATAATCCTTGCATTTGATATGGTGCTTTTTCACATCTTCCAGACATCTCAAAGCATTTCACAGAATATACTGAATACTTATTTGTGTAATGCGCTTTAATAATAAAGTGAAATTCATCGAAACCCCTATTTGATAGAAATATTATATCCACCATAGTGGGTAGCATTTTCTATGACTTTAAAGGTATATTCTATCTACTATCATGTAAATCAACTGCCTTACATGAGGGAAGTAAAATAATCTGAAGCCAGAGGGGACAGGAGAAATTTGGATCCGAGTCAAACCCAGTGCAGTTGATCTGTTGGGAGTCAATTGTGATCTATTGTACCAGATCAGTGTTTCAGGTCTAGCCCATGGTCCACCTTTCACCTGACACCTAATCCAAGGTAAAATTGGAGTTTACAAAGTGCCGACAATGTTATAATGTTGACATGGTAAAAAAAACAAAAGGAAAGGTGATAGGTATTAAGATTAGCCAAAAGCTGAAAGGAAATGTGCTGCAATTTTAACAAGTGATGGGTGAAAACTACCACCCAAGCCAGGTGAAAATGAATGAAAAACAACTAAAAGCCTTGGGCAATACAATTTTAATATAAAGTGTCATTCAGTATCACTTTGAAGCACTATGATAGAAATGATCGTGAGCATGTTGGTTAGGGGATGAGGGAGGTGACCAAAGCCATGGTTGAAGAAGTAATTTTTAGGCTTTTGAAGATGGCCAAGGAGGGACAAGATAGAGAGGTTGAGGATCGATCTTTTGGGGGAGATATGGTTACAGCATTTTAAGATTTAGCTGCCAGTGGATGCACAGCTAGTTTGCTGGGGAGAGGGAATTGAAGAGCGAGCTGGAAGAAGATCTGCAGGGAGTCAATGGAATGAGACAAGGATAGGGGTAATGCGATGCAAAATATTGTGTGAGCAAGGATGCAGGTAGCAGAGTTTCTATGAGTTGGAGCTTTGGGATTTTAGAGCTGGGGATGCAGTGAGGAAGGCATTTAAAAATTCTGGAGATGATAAAGGCATGAATGAGCTTTTTCAGCAGTATTGGGTATGAGATGGGGAAGGAGGTGAGAGATGCAAAGAATTAGTAAAGTGGCCTTAGTGGGGCATTGGAAGTGAAGGAGGAAAGTAGCTGAGGGTTGAGAACTGACTGGTATGGTGAGTTGAAGTATGAATTAGAAAGAGAAGGGGTGGGTGGGGTGGGGGAGAGACAAAAAGATTGACGAAGTCTGAACTGAGCTGGCGGAAACTGAGTAAAGAAAGAAAGCTTTCAAAAGAACTGGGCACTTTGAACAGCTCAAAGAAGTATAATCAAGTAAACCAATATGGATATCTCCAGCCACTTTTATCACTATAGTGATGCCATCTAGACAAGAGGTAGTCTATTATTCTTCGATTATGCTGTTATCTGATTTAGATGTAAATAATATTCAAAACCTGACCCAAATGTCATTTTGTGAAAGTGTAAGGTGGAGAGAGATGAATAATTATATATCCCTTAGTTAAAAAATGGGTTGATATCCTCTGCATAAAAGTGCATAGTTGTATTGAGAAAATTCAGTAATGAGTAACTTGACTGTTCATTCATTTTGTTTTCCACAGCAACATGCTGCAGAAGTCAGTCAGCTCACAGATGCCTTAAAGGAGAAGATAAAAGAAAACAAGAGGCTTAAATCTTCCTTTGACACATTAAAGGAGTTGAATGACTCATTGAAAACACAGGTAAGGAATATTCAGTGAAGTTCACTTTGCCACAATATGGTCTCAAGGTGCATTTCTACTAAGAAACCCACTTCAAGTAGTGTGTTGTGGTGGCATGTTTCCAGAGTCCAATTTTTTTTCAATGTAATGGGCAAGAGTTCTACAGGCAATAGTGCTGCAGACAGCACATAATTGATATACAGTAAAAACTTGTTTATCCGATACCCAATCAGCCGGCATACTCAACCAACCGGTATCTCCCAATACAATTCACCAATCCAGCAACCGGATCTCATACCATAGCCATCCGGGACACTCGTGGTATGCGCACTTATTAAACTTACCGAATGCTAGAATGCTTTTTTTACCGATCATTTTACCGATTGTGCTGGAATGCTTTACCGGTAAGTATCCATACAATATTCTGTTATTATTTTGTCTGATATTAATATGGTATGTTTTAAAATAAGTAAATTTTTTTGTTGGATTTTCAGCAACTTGCCACTTGAATATCCGGCATATTTGATCAATCAGCATTGGTTAGGTCCCGAGGGTGCCTGATAACAAAGGTTTTACTGTATATAGTTTTCATAAGAAAATGGCGCACAGATGAAACGTTTTTAAAAAATCTTGTATGAAGGTTTTCCTTTCACCACCAACAACAAAAACAACAAAATGTACATTTATAGAGTGTCTTCACGTTGGGAGGACATCCTGGGGGGTCCCAAGGCTTTTCACTTTCCTTGGTTTGTGCCCATACATAAAAGGAGGAAAACGTTTGAGCATCTTGAATGCAGCATATTGTGCCTAATACTGCATTGTCTAAGAAATGTTTAGAACATTGTTCCTACCTTGTATTTTTATGCAATAGATTAATCATGCACAATGCAGTTGGGAGCTGTTTTTAATACAACAACTGACTTTAGAAGCTGATTCGTTAGCTCAGGGTATAAAGAAATACAGGGTGAGGGCAGTTTAATTGGACTTGAGGTGAGATCAGCCTTGATCTTATAGCATGTGGGAATAGACTCGAGGGCCTGAATGACTTTCTCTTGTTCATGTGTTTCTATGTTTCTAAGGTCCTGTTATTTGGAAGTTCGAATTCTAATAATTTAATCAGGGTGGTCCAATTAACTAGTGGCCCACAAGCCACATTCAACCGACAGGATGATTTAATCCATTCCACTAAGCATTCCCAACTTCATCGTCGGATGAGCAAATACTATACAGGCAACACACATGTCCCAAGCCAATCAGAAGACGATCACCAGGGGCTCAGGCTCTGCCTAGGAATGGAATTGGCCAATCACAAGAAAGTTACTAGGGGTACAGGCTCTGTCAGCAATGGGACTAGCTAATCCAGATAACATATTTCTAATGCGATCGGGCCGTAGACTTTTCTCAAATCTGGCATCTGGCCCTCAGCAGCCCAAACTGTTGGACCACCCTGATTTACATAAGTACATAACTTGGGCAGCAGCAATAACCAGAAATAATGTGGAGTTGCTTATTGTAGGATTGAGGATATGTATCCAGTGTAATGCATTTGATTTGGTTCCCAGTCCCCAATGCAGTTATCATCACACAAGTTTCAGTACACAATTTACAAGATCTTTTACAACATTGTTTTTTCATCTGATAACATTGCCTGCCGTTGTCCATACCTCACAACTGACGCAGCTGAAACCCTCATCCACCCAACGTGAAAGGTGCTCTATAAATGTAATTTTGTTGTTGTTGTCCACGCCCTTGTCACTTCCTGGCTGGACTATTCTAATGCCATCTTCGCTGGTCTCCCGATCTCCACCGTACACAAAATCCAATTAATTCAAAACTCCACTTGGATACTGCCCCTCACAAAACTCTGTATCCCCATCACACCAATCCTGTAAGGCTGCACTAGCTCCCAATCACCGAACTGATCGATTTCAAGATCCTCTCACTCACTTTCAAATCACTTCATGTCCTCGCACCTCCCTACCTATCCGACCTGCTTACCCTCCCCCCCCACTCCACCATTGCTGGCTCCACTCGGCTGTCTCCTGCTTTTTTTGGTCTCATGCCCTCCCTTCCACAAATGGTCACCATGCCTTCAGCCACTACTCCCCAAAACTCTCCTTCTCTTCCAGCTCATTGTCGGACTCCACCACTGTGAAATGCTATGGGCTGCTACCCCTCTTGAAGGTTACTAACTAATTGCTGTTTGATAAATTGTTGTTTTTGTTGTTAGTTGTAGCAAGTAAAGAAAAACATCTACATTGAAATCACGTTTCAAAAGTTTTTAATGCACAACATTTGGATAAAGCTATGTATATGTATGTCTCTCAATGTTGATTTTTTTTAAGATTAATGAAGTCAACAAAAAGAACAAGGAACTAGAGACTCAGGCTAAAAAGGTTCAAAATCGCTTAGGAAATCTGCAGGTGAGATTTGGGTAAATTTAGTTTTGTGAAACCTATATCACCAAATAATATTAAATCAATGAAAAATATAGCGGGTCAAATTTGGAATAATTAGATAGATCACAAAAACTGGCCATTAAGTCCAGCTAATCTATGCTTATGTATGTGAGCTACCACATCTCCTATCTCCTACAATCCTCTACTCGTTTTTCCCTTATATAAGCTTCAGGTTTTGTCTTAAGCACATTGGTGGTGTTTTGCTTCATCTTCACCTTCCAGCAATGAGTTCCATATTCTCACATCCCTCACTACTTCACAGAGGTTCCTCACTACTTGAGAGGTTCCTCCTAAGATCCATATTAGATCTTTTACCTAATAAGAATATAATTTATTGATATTTTGTGTTTGCAGTTGAAGGAATTAGTACTTTCAATTATAAATAGAATTGAAATTTAAACATTTTAAATCCATTTCATCATGCTAAATTAAAAAATATTATAGAATTATTTTCATTTGAGTGGGGATTTTCCTCTTTCTTCCTCCTCTCCCTTGTTCTTTTCCTTCGTTCCTCTCCTGTTCTCCCTCTTTAATTTTTCTAGTTTCAATTGAGTGACCTGATAGTTCAAATCAATGCGTCTTGAACTATATTCCTCCTCATGTAAATTTACTTCCAGAAACATTAAGATTAATTGTCTACTTATCTAATTGTAGGATTTTGATGGTTACAGATTGGCTGCTGTATTTGCCTATTTAACATTTGCTATGCTTCAAAGTAACTTTCTTTTAAGAACTTTGAAATATTTCAGTGTGACAAACTATTCTACTAAATGTGAGTACATTATTTGATATTTCGTGTACACCATTGCAGCAGCACTGTAATGCATTTTGGGTTGCCCTCACAATGTAAAAGACATATAAGTGTAAATTTGTGTTAAGTTAGATATTATGCCATAACTTGTAATTGATCAGAATTATGAAATTCCTATACACCTCCTCAGTAAGGATAGTTGCGTCCTCCAATGTTCTTCCTTTCAGAGGAAGAATGAATTTGTTGCAGCACAGAAGTCTCGGGACAATTTTGCCACCAATGTAAAAGAGATCAGACAAGAAAAACCAGATACGTTTCAACAAACGCCTAAAATGAGTAACCGAGTAAGAAATGATCTTTTGGTACATTATTTTGATTCCTTTTTACTTAAAAATCAAGGCAATATTTTTATTTGATCATTATCTTAAAAGTGCTATGTGAATTGAGTTTCGCCAATTGAAATCCTGTACCTAATGTGCAGAAGTTGAGAATGAGTTTTTTCTTGCTGCCAGAACTTGCAAGGCTGGAATGATGAAGAAAATCATTTTGATACTGAGACAGCATGGAATACTCATATCTATAGGCAATTCAGATGTCTTTCACCTCTTTCTATCACTTGTATGTTTCTGAATGTGCTTCGCGGCTCCAATGGGTGGTAGAAAAGTTCCATTTGAATTTTAACACTGGCATGTTACTTTGACGAGCATCAAATGTGGGACGCCTCCTCTGTTCCCCCTTCCATTATTTAATTTTTGAGAAGATTTTTAAAAGCATGTGAAATTAATTATGTAGAATATGCAATGCCATTAATTTTGATTAAGATAACTCTGTGGTCTACAGCCTGCTGTAAACAGTAATTTCTGTGAGCTGCTTGGAATCCTGCTGGACTGGATCACAGACAGTCACCTTTGTCACGTGTTATCAGAGGATGATGCTGCTAGCCAGAGGGCCCCAGACCCAAGTGGTTTACCTGTGAAATATTTTCAAGACAAGTGTGCAAAGGTAATTTTTAATAACAATAATATTTTATTTTAATCTTAAAAATAATGGGTGATGTATTTGTTGTTATTATTATTTTCAAAAAAAGGTTCAGATTAGTCATTAAACCAAGGTCCAGCCTGTTCAGATGGGATTCACTATTCTGAAAGAAAGAAGAGAATTTCATCCAGTGTCCTGGCCAGCAATCCCCCAAACAAAAATTTTTATTCACGTTATGGCTGTTTACAGGACATTATTGGCTGCAGCATTCGCTTACAAGATATAGTCATTCAACTTCACAGCATATCTTATGAAGTGTTTTGCGATTTCCACCCAGTGTGAAAGGCGTTGAATCAAATTGTTAGAGAAATACCCGTGCATTGATCTTAATTCTTTAGGTTCCAAAATAACTGACTGATGATACTGTATTGGCTGAAGCTGGTTTATTTTTACTTATGCAAACACGTACTACAAAACGTTACAAACATGAATAGAACAATACTACCAGGCGCTTGCTTCTGTAACTGGCCCTTCCCTGCCTGTAAAATAGAACAACTGGAACCATGCTACCTGTTCCAGTAGGTTTGGACAACTGTGGCAGGCTGGAGATCTTGGCTTTCACCTTGAAATATTTCCCTCCTAACTTTATACTTCTCCACCAGCCTCATCATAACTAACTCAGCCAGTTGATCACTTGGATATTGTCCAGAAGGGATGTTGAAAACCAGACAATCTAAAAGCCAGGGTTGTAGGGACTTGTTATTCAACTCCTCCCTTTATCTTTTCCACTGCGGCCTGTACTCGCCTTCCTTTTCCCAGACCTTGAGATCACCCTCCCATTCATTGGTTAATTGTGTGTGTGTGCACATAAGCACAACTATCTACAATTGTCTTAATAATCATATTCCATCTTATAAAGCTAATATGTTTTCTAATTATATTGCAAAGCAACTGTACAGCACCTTGGGACGTCCTCACGACGTGAAAGGCGCTATATAAATGTAAGTATTGATTGATCGATCGATTGATTGATCGATCGATTGATCGATCTATGATAATAAAATGTCAGAATTGTTGTTACTAACCAGACAATCTTGACTCCATTATATGTTTGGCACAAGCACATTGTCCAAGCTGATATGCATTAATAACTAGTCTATTTACTTACTGGCCAGAGTCCTAGGCCAGTAGACTTGTTCCAGTAAATCCATTTCAGTTAATATGACCTGAGAAGCATTGTGCTGGGTCTATTGCTGAGTATTGTCCATTTTAATATGCATAATCTCTGGAAAACAGATTGTTTATTTGTCTTTAAAGTGAAACTATACAGAGGCACCATTGTTGTTTTATGCAAGTAGTTTCACGTGTCCAAATGAATATCTGTCCTATGTAACTTTCTCTTTTGGCAGTCATAACTTGGTCTTTCATAGAGGTGAACTGATTTGGTGTGATCTTAAAGTCAGTTCATTGCACTCAGTTCACCTTAGGCTAACTGCATCCACAAAGCATTCTGTTCATAATTCACATTTGACTGTAATACACCATGAACTAAAGTATGTGCTGTACTTAGAACTGATTACAGACTTGTAACTTGTGTTGAAAACTTCAATAAGGAATCTCAGTAGGAATAGGTATGGGCAGATATCCATATTATCGTTAACATTGTGAATCAACAGTAATTTTGTATTTTGTGATAAGCACACTCTTTGTGTATACGATTTTGAGATTTACAATTTTTTAATGCTGGAGAAAGACCAGAATACACATAATATCTGTTTTGCCTCCTTCTGATATTATTATTCGAGTGAATTTGGTTACACGTGGAATAAGTGCAACCAACTTTTTTTGTTGGAGGATAAGAAGAGGAGATCTGGTGGGTGGCTATAAATGTTCTCATTGTTTCTTGTTGGTAGATCTTTATGTTTGTGGAGCTTTATTTTCTAAATATCTTTAAAGTTGGATCTCAGATGGTGAATTAACATATTGCCGCCAGCTCTCCCATACCTGGCCAAGTTGCAAACTTCGATTTTCAAGCTCCTTGGGAATGAAGATGAATGTTTTTCATGGGTCATGGAGTCACCATGGTCTTGCGCATGGTGATTGAAAACCAGAGCAGAATCCACTTTCTTTGGTGGATTTGGTAATGCAATAGTGAACTGATCAGGTCTGACGTCATTGATTCATCATTTGGAAAGTATAGGAGAATGGAATTCCTTCCACTTCTTATCCTCCTACTTGGAGGGGGTGGGTGGGGGTGTGGAGGGAGGTAAGCTGGGTCTTCTTCGAGCTGAACTGGTTCCAAGGTGCTATGTCTCGGAGCAGATCGGTTTTAAGAAACTCACTCTTGTTTTCAAATCCCTCCACTCCTCTGCACCCACCTACCTCCTCTCTCCTCACATCAGCACCTGTTGCCTTTGCACTACTGGGTCTGGCCTCCTTGTCCCCCGAATCCTCCGTTCCACCATCGGCAGCCTTCAGGCACTGCGCCCCAAGGCTCTGGAACTCACTTCCTTACCTCCTTCGCCTCGCCCCCTCTATTTCCCATTTTTAGGTCATGGCTAAAGACCTTTCTTTTCGACCCCACTTTTGGTCATCTTTTCGGCCCCGGGATCCATTATTGAGAAGCGCTCTGAGACGACGTCCGTTATTGTAAAAAGGGAATGTCAGAATCGAAGCAATCGTTTATGATGTTCCAGTTCCCAAGCTAAGTGGAGCCAGGAAACTTCTGGTGACAATGCATCCAGCCTGGCTCATTGGAAGTTCTTCCCACTCAGCTCCCATTAACCCTGCAAACGAAGCCCTAACGAGCAACAGTTATCCCAGCAGGACAAGCAGAAGAAAAGTTTGGTGGTTTTAGACTCCAAGGGTACTTCAACATACACTCTGGGATCCTCCAGTCTTGGCTCTTGCCAACCTGCGACCAATACACTTCAGAATTGGGTAAGCAGGATCCTTCCCTCCAGGGAGTGTATGCATTCCATTCTAATTCCCTTCAGGGAGTGTATGCATTCCATTCTAAAAATATTTCAGGAATTTCCATGTATTGGTGGTACTCTATTTGGTTTGGATACTCTTAAGCACAGTGATGGGTTTCCACATGTGTCAGACACCTGGCTGAACTCAAAACAAATATTTCCACTTGCCATCCATAATAGAAGCCCGTTTATCTGGCACCTGCAGCAGAGCTGCCAACCCTCCCAATTTTTGCAGAAGCCTTCTGTTTTTACATGCTCCCTTCCGCCCTCCTGAACCCAGATAAATCACTTCTGATTTTTTGCCATTTCATAATTTAAGCTAAATCCCCCTTGCACCACATATGTTCAGTAGGGGAAGGATGGAAGAAATCAGTTTAATGGAGAAGAGAAAGTGAAATATTATAGAGAGACGCATTGTATTTACCTTAATCCTAAGAGAGAATCCTAAGCGTTGTCGCTGGTTGATTGCAACATAGCAACTGGGTCCTAGTGCTGTACGCTAGCTGTTCGCACACACGCAGAACCTGTAGATCCACGAGTGCAGCTAGACCACATGGGGGTAGTAAAGATGCTGATAGGCGGGAAACGCGAATGAATACACACCAATACGTGGATGAATGCGGTCCCTTGTTTGGAGGAGTGAAACTTGAAAATTTAAACCACGGATGTAAATCGCGGACGCGCAAAATTAAGGTGTCCAGAGTGCCTGGATGCCTCTTTGCAATTGGGAGTCGTAGTGTGCATTATGCAATGTGTGTCTGTGGGTATTCTGCACTGCTGTACTGCAAATTCAAATTTTATTCACAGCACCTATTTGGGTCCACAGAAGTGAGAACACACCAAAATACAGAAATACCAGTTGTACCTGCATTTCCAACAGTTATTATAAACAGGTTTATATTGTAGAACAACAATTCAAGGTTTTATTATTAAGTCGGATAAAGTACAAAGTAAATATATATTCTATGATTCACAATTTAAACTCCACAATTAATGATTTAGTTCGGAAGAATCATTTTTGGGATCTATAAAAAACCAGATCCGAATACACACAAAAGCTCAAATGTAATTTTTTAAAAAAGGGTTTACTGAAACATATGCATGGGCCAGCTGGACCCTCAGATTTTTTCAAGACGCCTAAGTGTGTTGTAGATCATAACTTTTTTTTTCAATTTTGCGCACCTAACGCTAAAATTAAGATGTCCAGGGTGCCTGGATGCCTGTTAATGTCGAGCCCTGGCTTAACTATTGGCTGATACTGAAGTGATAGAGGCAATAACAAAATCCTTCCTGAAAATGTAACAAACCTTCCTGAAAAATTACTACAACCTTCCTGAAAATCTTCCTTGAAGGCTGGCCCCTCTGCTGCGGGACCTGGCCAATGCCGGTTAAAGCGCCTGCTGGATATTCGGGCGGTCCACAGCCGAAAACCCACTACAAAAAAATTAAAGTTCATTTAACACACACCATACACACCAGACTAAGTAATGGCAGATGGTGACAGAATATTGTGTTGGTGCTTATTGTTGGGGCTGCTCTCTTTCGCTTCTCACCTTTGCTGATTGGGGTTTGCAGTCCAGCGATTCTTTTTTGGATGAGGGGCGCCAGGCAGGTGAGGGAGGCGGCAGTGCGATTTTACAGTCGCGCAACTTTACTAGCTGTAAGCCGAAGCCCTAGAGTTTACTAGCGGCAAACCAAAATACTGCACCTGCGTGACAATGTGGGTTATCGGCTGGCATTATCGGTTTGCCGCTAGTATGACTTTAAAGTCATACGTACTCCATTTTTTTCGCCCGCTTGGCGTGCTCCATTTTGGGGGTATCGCTGGACTGTAAACCTCAACCGCAGCATCAAGGCTTCAAGCTCAGCATCTACCAGCAGGGGTGGGGGGCGCAGGAGAGTGGTTTTGACGGTGAGTGCCAATACAATGTTCTATTATTATGTTATTATTTATGCATTTACAAATGCTGCACTGCTATTGTTCTGGATAAGTTCCGGTTTATCAAATGGGGACTTTTTTTGGTGTGCCGGTTATACGGAAGTGCCGGTGCAGCGAGTCACGGATAAACGGGCTTCTACTGTATTTGGGTAAAAAGTCATTTTCCAAGCCACTGCATAGTATTAAATAGAGAATCTGTTTGGGGACTTTTTAATCTGTATTTAAGTTGTGTTCAAGAAAATGTTTGTATATAAATCCATATATGAAAATATTTCAACTTCATTCAGATTTTAAGATGCTTTCAAATGGAGTAATCAATTGCTTTGGTAAAGTAGTGCAGTACTGTATTTTCCGCTGACTCCACTTTCTGTCTGGAACTCCTTGCAGACCTTGCCCTTACTTACAGAGCAAGTCCATTCGATGCCACCTGGAAATGCCAAACTGCAGCTCACACTAGTGAGGTTCATTTATTGGGCTTTAAAGCACATGGATGGAGCAGCTCCAGTAAGTGGAAAAAAGCTTATTTTCCTTGATGTGATTTTTTTTTGTGTGTGTGGATATTTGTTATCCACAAACTACTGCCCACAAAATCCAGTCAATTCAATTTGCAATATATTCTGTGGAGCGCTTTGAGATGTCTTTGAGACATGATAAGGTGTTGTATCAAATGTAAGGATTATTATTATTCTGTCCTGTGTGGAGCTGGTGGTCTCCTACAAGGAGCTTTAGCCAAGATCTGAAACCATGCCTCATAAAAAGAGTGTAATTTTGTTTTGTTTTTAAACAGTTGACATGTGTATTACAGGATAAAGTTTTGAAATCCCTACGGTGTGGCCAAGAAACCAAAAGATCAATCAGCACATTTCTAAGATGCAATACAATTTACATAATGCCTTTTATGTCGAGAGGATGTCTTAAAGTTTTATATCAATGAGCTATGGTAAAAGATAGCTCCAACTTGCATTTAATTTGTAAAAAATGTATATAGCTGGTTGGGAACCTGAGCTGGGGGAGTGAGGGAGCAGAGGAGGATGGGGATAGAATGCATGAAAACTTGCAAAGATTCTTCGTATTAAAACCAATACAGCCAAATGCTTTAAGGACCTCTTTTTCCTGTCCCACAAAATGCAATTTAGTTAGAATGAGAAGGACATTTTTAGTAGTATCTATACAATCCATTACTATTAGCAGTGAATGTGATTTAAAAAGAAGTTTATTAATACTTAAAAATACAAAAAACATACTTTACTGTGGGAGGGTGGGGTGGAGTGGGGGTGGGTATGAGAGAGCAAGAAAGAGACATACAAATACTCATTTTATATGCCTATGAAAGGCATATAAAATGTTGAATATAAGTCTCCAGATAAGTTGAATCTGGGATTTTTATTTCTTATTCTTTAGGATTCCATTATTTCTTATCTGTATTGTCCTTAACAAAGAGGGAATATGGCTGTATATAGCGGTGCATGAGTAAACTAATGCTTTCCTTTATACAAATTAATGTAAGTTGGAGCTATCTTTTACCAATAGCACATTGATATAAAACAATATGTTATAAAATCTAAAAATGGATCTGCCTATTAATTGTGAACCAGGGTTATTGGAGTACATTGAGTTTTTTTGCTATTTAATGTTCAGCACGGAATTGAGTATTACCTCATCTGTATTATTGAGACAATTTTAAGGGACATTGACTTTGGCTGCAGCTCTTATATTATCACCGGTTTTCCTGAAGAAACTGGCAGATTTTAAGGAAATATATCTATACAAGTTGCCTTAACTTGTTCTCTCCCACATTCACACATTGACACTTTTAGCTGAACGATGATAATAAGAACAAGCTCTGGCAGATTGCCCTCCCTCCAATACCTACAAGAATATTGAGGGCAATTGTAGTTCCCAGATTGCTGCCTTGGCTGAGTTAATCTTCTTTAGAATCAAAGCAAACAACAAACAAAACTTACATTTATATAGCGCCTTTCACGTCGAGAGGACATCCCAAGGCGCTGTACAGTCAGGTAGGACAAGAGCAGGGTGGGAAGGATCAGGGCAGGATAAAGCATAGTAGGAAAAGTAACTGTATATTAGTGGGCGAAAAAGCAATCACTTTTTGACCTGTACAACAATGTGCCCCCTCTCTCCCACATCCCCCCACCTTTGGGTCTTTTTACTGCCGAGGCCATCTGTTGATTTCTATTGATGTGGGAATTGTGAAAAGGATTTTTTAGCTGCAAACACTTCCTGTGATTATGAATTTCCTCGTGTAAGCATTTCTATCATTCGTTTCTGATATTGCTAAAGATGTGTAACAAAAAATAGATGTTGACTGAACAATTCAGTGAATGCATTAGTATGAATAACTGAATCCTTTCATGAAATGTAAACCGTCTCTAATCCGTTTCAATTTAATATGTAATCAGTTAACATTAGCTATTAGGTTTGTGTTACAGTGTGACTCTTCTCTTTCCCAGCACACCACCATTATTTCAACAGTGCGAAGATTAGGAGAAGAACTGTATCGTGGAGCTGCACCTCGGCTCGGGCAGGAAAACCCTTCAGATGTTCTAGAAAACAAATCAAAGGCGTCTGCTTTCTTTAGGAGCTCTGATCTTAATGTTCGATTTCTGTCAACTCTAAGCATCCTCAAGACAATTACTCAAGGTAATAACAAAAATTTGGTCACTCAATCCACGGTTGTTTGTGCGACACTGCTTTATGTGCAATTGGCAGTTGCGTTTCTTCCACAAAATATAGTCAATTCACTTAACAGTATATTCTGTGAAAGTCTATGAGATGTCTCAAAGACGTGATAAGGTGTTATATCGAATGCAAGGATTATTGTTATATTATTTTAGCTAGATATATTCTTTTAAGTTTTTCTCCAAATGAAGAGCATGGTAAATGAGAACAGAAAGGTATGGGAGAAGGTAAGAAGTGGGTGGCAACTTGTGTAGAGTATAAACACTGGCACAGACTGGTGGGGCTGAACAGCCTGTTTTTGTCCTGTACATTCATTACAAATCTTTGTAAAGCGGTCTCAAATATGTTTAAAGCATGCATGGTTTAAGCAGCTGCCATATCTTGTTTTTGAACTAATTTATTGCTCAGAATTCAGCACCTCAAATGAGATTTTAAAATGTGTCTGCTCTTTCTGGTGGTTTAGATAAACTACACTGCTTCCCATATGCTACAACTCCTAAGCAATGCAGAATATTTTAAACTCTTGTGTAGAATCAAGACCAATTTAGGGGTGGGTTAAAATAAATTATTGTTTTTCTGGTAAGGGTATTAAATGGCTGTAAATTGGAAGAGTAAATTATTCAATTTGCTTTTTTTAATAGTTGATATCGTGGCTCAAGCTTTTGACACTCTACATGTGGATCTGAAGTTGGATAGTGGAAAGGCCTTGTTCTTGGAGCACCGGGCTATCCCGATTATTCTTGCATACCTGAAACCCTCCAGCAAAGGTCTGCTGTCCATTGCTGTAGACATATTTTTACAGATGACTATGGAGTCAAGTAGGTATCAGTACAGTCTTTGAATTTCCTACAGATCAAACGTGAAGGGAAAGCTGCTTTATCTGTTTGTATAACCGTGTTCTGTTTTATCTAACACAAACGTAAGAAAGAGTGCTTGATTTGGAGTTGTACAGTATCTCTACCATGGTATTTTCCATGTAATCTGGTATAAAAGTTTCAAGAACAATTGGATGAATTGGGCATGTTAGTTCACTTGGTTTAATTCTTCCAGAATACCCATTTACTATCTTCCCATTGCAGCACCAAGCAGTTTCTTAAATCAGTCCAGTGACCAAATCTGGAGTTGATATTTCCATATCCTTCTCACCAGCCTTCCCAGCCCGGCCCTTCACAAGTTCCAGACTATCTAGAATTCTATAGCCGCCACCAAAAAAATCTTAAAACAAAGAATTAATAATGTTTTTAAAACATTCAATTGGGTAAATATATCTATACATCATCCTTCTACTTTGGAAATATAATTAATTGGCATGGATATGTAGCAAAAACAGTAATACACAAGTCTTGTCTATTTATGCAAAGGTGGGGAAAAAAAGCTGTCTTGAATACAAGTAGACATCAGACGACCCAAAGAGCAGGTGTTAATGACATGGAGAAATTCTCTGGGAAGATTTTTTGTTCAAATTGTATTTGCTCAGAACCAGGGTGCAAGCATCCTTCAATTGGTAGCCTCTGAGTTGGAAGCTCTGAGGCTTTGAATTGATGTTGTGTAGGATACTGTGTTTGTGGGACATTGCTGTGAATATTGGCTGCTATGTTTGTCTTAAAAGAAATACAGTCACTACACTTTAAAGTGTTGAGAGAGTTTCTAATGGTGCACTGTATCAAATGCTATCGTGATGATGATTATATAGAACGTAGCCCACTCTGGAATCACATTAGTAAAAGACTTCAAAGAATGAAAATCTTACAAGACGTAGTTTTGTTTCAACCAACACAAATCAGCTTGCGGCTTGCTTTAATAAAGATAACATTTCAATTTCTTGTGACAATACAGTACCGTATATTGTTCTACGGCTGCAATTCCCCACTAGTAGAATGTATTACCCAACCTCCGCAGTTCTTTGTTTTGATACAGCACCTTAACAAAAAGGTAGCATTGCCAGTTTTCCCCTTAACATCCTATTTCAAGCCACGCTACGTGCACCTACACTACCTGGTACCTGTGATGTGCATAAACATGTTTGTAATCATTCAGCTTCTTTCACTACATATCAACCCAATCACAGTTCACACATGGTTTTCATAGTTTCACTCTCTCTCCAGTATCTGTGTTCAACTACAAATCATCATTTATATAAGCTTGATAATAGATTCAAGGACTTTTACTTCCTTATAGCTTTTTTGTGTGAAATTTTAATAAGTTATCTATTATTAAACCATCCTTAATTTTTCTCAGAAATGTTGTGAGATCATTGTTTGGCTCCAACATTGACACCAGATCTTTTTTCATGTTTCTTCATTCTTGTTCTAACTGGAAGAGTTACAAGTGAACTGTTTCAAAACCTTGCTTGTGTTGCCTAATCACAGATTAGTCCGTAGTCCATTGTCTGGCGGTAACTTTGTTAGCCTGCTGATTTTCATCTGGGATAGTGGTAGTGTACTTGACCCCAGTGATCTGCTTTGGGTGGTGGGGCTGAGGGTAGAGGGTTTCTATTACCCGATTCCTGCTGGAAAAATTACAAATTTGGGAGTTTGGGTTGAGAACAGGATTGAGTTTAGCTATTCTATCCCTGTGGTCAAATGAAGTCCTGTAACATTTTTTTGAGCACTCATCTCGCAAGTGAGAGGACCTGGGTTTGATTCCTGGGAAGGGCGAAATTGAGGCAAGTTTCCTTACTCCACACACCTCTGTTTACCTAGCAGTAAGTAGGAACCTAGTTGTTAGTTGATTGGCGGATCGCTAACCAATAGTAATAATCCCTCGCAAAAAATAATTTGGTCACTGAATTGACTATTGTTGTGGGGCATTACTGTGTGCAATTGGCTACTGTGTTTAGCCCACAAAATATAGTCTGTTCACTTTTGCAGTATATTTTGTGAAGCGCTTTGAGCCAACTCAACAACCTGATCAGGTACAAAATCAAATGCAAGTACAGTATTATTATAATTAACATTCATTCATTGGTCTCATGCGTGAAAAATGCTGACTTGTGAATGAGATATCAGAGTGACATTCAGAGGAATAGTACCCCAGCACCTTAAGGATAGGAAGAGAATAAATATATTTGACAATTTTTTTTGGAAGTGCGTTTTGCAATCTATCATCCGCATATTATTGCATCTGCTATTTTCTGCAATGCGTCTTTCCAACCACCCATAACCTATGGTATTTCAAATCATTTCCTCTGGTCCATTGGCTGCAGTGTGCCAGTAATTTTAGTTGCCAGCTTTGAATGTTGTCTAACAAAATATATCAGTGAGGATGGGTGTTCCTGTTTATTTTTCATTCAAAGATTCAGGTTCAGGCTTGTCACAGTAACCTTTACTGCTTTAGATGTGGGAGAAAGTGAAAATTATTTTGTGAGAAAAGTAAAGGAGAGATTCTGTCTAAATGAATGGAGGAGGGGTCCTCCAGCGAAGGGGTCCTTCACTACAATAATAGAATCATAGTAAAAGATCTATCAAGCCTAAATTGATGTTCCATCAGCTGATTGCATTATCAATACTTTTTAATATATTTTGTTAATCCCTCCTCATTGTTAGTATCGTCTGTGTGAACTTTCTTTGCACTGAGGTTTGCACTGAATCTGCTTGTTCAGGTGGACGTTAACGATCTCATGGCACTATTCAAAAAGAGAATGGTATTCCTCCTGGTGAACAATCGCCTAGATAAATTGGGCATTCACTTCATGGCTATTTGTGGGACATTGTTGTGTGAAAATTGGCTGCCATGTTCACCCATAAAACACAGTCGCTCAATTTTTTATAATGTATCACATGATGTGCTTTGAGACATTCCCCCTGATATGTTTTGACAAACGACAACAACAACAACTTCGATTTACATAGTGCCCTCCACGCCGGACGGTGTCTCAGATCACTTTAAAAAGGTGCTACATCAAAAGTAACAATTATTGTATAAAAATGTCTCCTCTTTATTTTTGTATGCAAGCCTTCTGTGCAAATCCCAGAATCCTATTTGTGTTTTATGGTCTTTTGTTGGACCATTTTTAAATAGCAGTGATTGTCATGGGACTTTGCTACTTTGCTGTGTTGAGAAGGTGTTGGTGTAGTACAGTATTGTGATACTACTGTGATGTGGCTGTATACTGGCTCACTTTAAAGATCTATGTACAGGCACCCTAGATCTCATGCCCCACTTATCACAAAGAACTTTAGCAGTTAAGTTCCCTTCATTCCGATTCCATGCAAAAATACAATTCTCAACATAAACCTGCATCTGCCAATTTCACAATTTGATAATTTTACAGATTTCTAATTAGATAAATGGTACATGTGAAGAAGGGTAATGGTGTTCTCACATAAATAACATACTATCTTTCTGATTTAATATAGGATATTTGCAGCCTTTTCTCGAAGCGTGCAGCAATGAAACTTGGTTCCGGACTTGTTCTCTGCTTTTGAGATATCCTAAACTGGAGGTGCAAATACTAGAGAAACTCAGCGTGATCCTGCAGAAACTTTCCAAAATAAAGTAAGAAGAAAATGTTGCCACCGTAAATAAAATGCTGCAACATTGATAGATAAAGCATTTGCAGCTTGCGCAATATTGCCGTTAGTTAAGGCTCATTGTAGTTTCACAAATGTCTCAACTGGGAGGGACATCTGTGTCAATGACATATTTGTAGACGTTAACCCTGTGTTAACCCTAGCAGGCTCATCCCAACTCCATCTTTGTAAAGCAATTCAAGCCATCCCCTGTGAAGGCTGCTATATGCAAGTTGTTGTTCCTGCCTGTTCTTGTTTTGTTTTCCCTAATGCATGTAACATGGCCAGCTACAAACATGAAAGCTCAGTATTCAATTTGGCACTAACCCTGACATCAAGTGATGAAAATGTGAGCAAACTACAACAAATTGCACTTGCCACTTGCACTAAGTGTCTCTGAGCACTTAACAGTGGAGGAGCCTGATTCCAAGCCAGGGTGGTGCTGCTGTAAGCACAGTTAAAGAGGAAGGTCTCCAGGCCGGCCTTGTAAAAGGAAAAACTAAATGGGAAATTAACACAGAATCTGTTAATAACAATGTTTCAAACCCAAGCTGGGGTCAGGATCGAGGAGGGTGGAGGGAAAGGAGGGAATTTGGGATGATTGATAAGGCCGTTGAAGAGGAGGGTTTTGAGACAGGACGTTAAGGAGGGGGCGAGGTGGGGGGACTGCAGGATGGAATTCCAGAGGTTAGGGGCAGAGTGGCGGAAGGTGGCACAGGTTAAATTGGAATTAATGATCCCATTGCCTTTCCAGAAAAGGAGGGAATTTCTGCTAGTGCCCTTGCCAATAATTCCCAGATAAATTTGGTCATTCTTTTTATATGAGATATTGCTATTCACAAATTGACTGCTGCAATTTGCCTACAATTACAATGAATGTACTTTACTTTAAATTGTGAATTGCTTTGAAATGTTTTGAAGATGTGATAATAATACTATACTAAATGCAAGGATTATTATTTAAAGCCAAATATTGTTTTAGCCTCCAGTTATCAAATATAATCCCGCTGGACTGGATCAAAATATGTCCTATTTTACAGGAGCAATAAAAAACGATTTGAATTGTTCACAATCCACATCCTGATTCAAGAACTGCACAGGACTACAGACCCAGATCATGCTTTCCTGGCCATCAACCTCCAATCAATTCTGTTTAATCTAGGCATGATTAAAGGCAGTAACCCTAGCCATTTAAATCACTGAACATTGAACCACTTTTACTGCAGCACCTGATTTTTTTAAACTTGTACAGTAGATTGTTTAAAACAAAAATTGCACTGAGCTTTTTTCTGGGGCTTGTTTTCTAAAATAATGATTCATATATTGGTTTGGTGAAACCAAGTGTTTATTTTAGTGTACATATTGCTCTTTCTGATTGTTAGAATTAAGATTTTGCAATTTTGAAATTAAATGAGTGGAAACATTCCTTACAAACTGTATATAAAGGTAACTATTTAAAGTATGAATCCTTGTCTTCATAAGCTAATTTGTATGTGATTTACAAGACTGATTTCGCGGGATGATACATGGTTCTTGTAGACATCTTTACTTGTGATCCTGGCAGGGAACGTAACTGAAGCTGGCTGCGAAATGATGCATTCAGATGGAGGTAGACAGAGTTGCCTGGGAGTATTGTGCTCCCCATATTACCAATAATCATTATCACTTTACAATATAGTAAAACTCACATAAGTCGTATAAATTGGGACCATAACACTTAATGACTTGCGTAAAATCTGAGTTGTAGGCAAACTATATAAATTGTATAAAATCCAATTTAATGAATAATCTATACTGTGCATGCATAATTCAATTCAGCCCCTGCACATTTGGTGACAGGTCAAGACTACATTTTCTCGTGATTCAATACATCTTGACCCGTCAAGGCATGCAGACTTACCGGCAAGTATTGGAATAGCATTGAATTGCGGGAAGTTAAGTTCTGCGCATGTGTTGGTGGATCAAGATTGCATTTACCATGATTCAATGCGGCCTGCTGGTAAGTGAATGCGTCAATTGGTTAGGTTTTCAGTTCCCGTGATTCAAACCAAGTAAGTGAGTAATGGAGGGTAGTGGAACGGCATTATGAGTTAGGAGGTGATTAATAAGATTAGTGCTGAGAAATATCAGTGATTTTGGTTGGAAACTTAATGGGATTCACTCAGGAGAAATGTACGACTTAAGCGATTATGCTATTCATAAAGAACAACAACAACAAAATTACATTTGTAGAGTGCCTTTCATGTCACGAGGATGTCCCAAGATGCTGAACAGGACCCAAGCATGGGGGTGGGGGGGAAGGGGGCAGGGTCGGGATGGGGGATGACAGGAGGGTGGCTGAAGCCACAGTCAAAAGGAGGGTCTTGGGTCGGGCCTTGAAGGAGGCAAGGAAGGGAGCAAAGCAAAGGGATTGTGGGATAGAGTTCCAAATGGTGCGGACAGAGAGGCTGAAAGCCCGGCTGCTGATGGTAGGGAGGGTTGGGCGGGTGACATGGAGCAGGCCAGAGCCTGCTGAACAGAGGCAGCTGACAGGTTGATGGAGGTCAGCAGATCAGAGGGGCCAAGGCCGTGGAGGGCTTTGAAAGTGGGGATGAGGATCTTTAATTCTACCCTCAGGGATGGGGAGCCCATGCAGCCAGGTGAGGGTGGACTGATGGGGTCATAGAACCTGGTACAGGAGAGGACAAGCTGCAAAGAAGACTTATGCATGTTTTACTGTACAGTGAATCCTTTGAAGTCCTTTGAACCATCTCAATATTCGTGATAAGGGATTACATCAAATGCAAGGATTATTATCAATGTGTTGAAGGAATCATTTTGAGAAGTTGGATCATTCACCTGGTTGACCACTGATCCATTTCTGCTTGAAACTTTCTATATTTAATTGACGGATATGTGTAAAATAAATAATGTGCATTCTGTCATTTAGACAAGTAAAGCAGGCATTCAGACATGTAGACTGTTGAGTAATTGCCCGACAGGTATGTACTTTTTTCAAAACAAAGTTGTATATTTCTTAAACTAATTGAACCAATGTTTTGCTGTAGGCTCCTTCCTGAACACCAGTTGCAGCACCAGGTGCAAACCTTTATTTGCTGAGAGGCACAAATGATGTAGATGTAAGTGGGCTCTTTGATTTAGACTACAGGTTTTAAAAATAACCAGCCTCAGGCAAGATGAGATGAAAAGAAACTCCTTCCACCCACCCACCAATGCTGTGGTGATTATTTGGGTGGTAGATATTTAGAACAGAATCCATTAGAAGTAGCTGAATCTCCTGACAGTTAACCCTTTCAATAAAAGACCTAGATAACCAAATTTGGTTGGTTAAATGAATAGGATTAAATAAACTAATTGGGAAAAAATGGTTTCCAAATAGCAGCACATAGTTTGGTGGTTGTAGTGATCTAGTGAAAAGAGGCAATATTGTCCATGTAGGTTGATGAATTGCATACCAGATTTTACTCCAGGGAAGAGATTGAATAAAGGTGAATTTCACAAGTGTGCTGTGTCTGGAAGGAACAGATTTCTGAGCCAAACGGTCTTTTCTGATTTTATAAAAATAAAACATTGAGAGATTACAAATTAACTCTAGACAAAACGTGAACCTAATTGTCATGACACCAGGGACCGTTCGAATTTTGGGGAGTTTTGTGATGTTTCCTATGAATGAACATTTTTGCATTTAATGAGTAAGACCCTGAAAACTGAATCTTTCCTCTGAATTGTTTTAGTTACATGTGGAAATCAGTCGAATCCACTGAAGGTAACCTAGGTGAAGTTAAATTAGAAACATGTGAAGTAATTTACTTTATTAGTAAGAATAGAGAAGCCAACTACAGTAAAAGCCCATTTATCTGGCACCCTCGGGACCTGGCCAATGCTGGTTAAAGCGCGTGCCGGATACTCGGCTGAAAACACACAAAAAAATTATAATAAATAATGCATTGTGCCGGATAAATTCTGGTTAATTGATTGTGGACCTTTTTTTGAGGTGCCGGTTTTATGGAAGTTACGGTTGATCAGGCACGGATAAACGGGCTTTTACTGTATATCCTGGATATTAAGATTCTAAGAGTAGAGGAGCAAAGGTATTATATATTCACCATTGAAATTAGCAGAAAAGATGGACAAGGCCATAAAGAATGCATATTTTTCTTGGTGTTATTTCCAGAACAACAAGAGCACAATAGTAGGGAAGCATTGTTAACTTTATACAAACCCTTGGTTAAACCACATTTGCAGTACTGTGCGCAGTTCTTATTGCTGTAATACAGGAGGAATATTATGGCATTGTAGACAGGGAAGTGTAGATTTACTAAGATGATGAGAGGAGATCTTCAGGCAGATTTAGATTTAAATAAAGTTTAATCACTCCACAGAAGAGATGATTGATGGAATTGTGTAAAATTATGAAAGTATCTAAGAAGGACATTAATAGCTTGTTTCCATCTCTTGGTGAATCCAAAACATGGGGGCATAATATATGAAAGCCAGTAGCAAATCTGCAAAGGAGTTTGGGAGAAATTAATTTAATGAAAGGTGGCGACAATATGGATCTCGCTGCTGGTTTCAATGTATCAAAAACCATTAAAATATTTAAAAGAAAACTTGATGAAGTTTTGAAGGAGAAGGGCGTTCGGGGGTATGGGAGAGGAGATTTGTAGATGTTAGCAACAACAACAAAATTATATTTGCATAGCACCTTTCACGTCAGCAGGACATCCAAAGGTGCTGGACAGTCAGTGTTTCAGATCTGAACTGGGGTTGGGATCAGGGAGGGTGGAGGAAAGGAGGGGATTTGGGGTGACCGATGGACCATCGAAGAGGAGGGACTTAAAGGAACCTAGGGAGGAGGCGAGACAGAGAGACTGAGGGATGGAATTCCAGATATTAGGGGCAGAGTGGCTGAAGGCTCACCTGTCAATGGTGGAGTGGGTGGGTCAGGAGACATGGAGCAGGCTGGAGCCCACTGATGGGAGAGAGCGGGCGGGTTGGTTAGGGGTTAGGAGGTCGCAGAGATAGGGTAGGGTAAGGCCATGTAGAACTTTGCATGTGAGGACCAGGATCTTGAATTAAATCCTCTGGGTGATGGGGAGCCAATGAAGTTGGGCTAGAAGGGGTAGATGAGGTCATGGGGCTTGGAATGGTAGAGGACATTGGATAATCTGCAGCAAAGATAAGAGGAGGCTCATGTGGAGTATAATGTAAGATGGAGTATGTTACAGTATGTTTCCATGTTGATGCCATGTTATGTGTAGAAGCATTTATGTCTTATATACTTGTCGAGCATTATTGCTGATTTTTAATGAAATACATTGTTATAGGTCAGCTCTTCCCTTCCCTAGTCACCCCATATTGTAATATTGAGCAATAAACAACAACAAAATTACATTTATAGAGCGCGTTTCATATCATGGGGATGTCCCAAGGCGTTATACTATCAGATTAAAAACAGAAGTCTTGAAGTAAAAGTGTTTGACATAAAATCTTTTTTAAACCTTTGTGTTCAGGTTTGGTTACGTGTGAAGAATACATAAAATTATGAATTCTACACTTGAGGAACTGTGCATTATAGGTCAGTAATATATGCCCCTGAGCCATTCACTGAAAATACTTAAAACCAAATACCATCCTCAAGTTTTTTGGGTGGTGGGTATATATCTAGTCCAGACATGTACAGTAAATATCTCCCAGACGGGTGCAACCATAAATGGATTCTTTAAAAATAATCTTCAAGAGCATTTATTTTACAGCATATAAACCTGCTCTCAGAATCTTTTTGTTTTTTTTAAGATATCATGTCTGCCGGAAATGACTAAAATAAGGCAGTTGTGATGCATTTCATACTTTGCCCTTGGGGACTACAGGAAATGGAGAAGACTTACAGAAATTGGATTGAGTTGCCAATGGGCAAGTCTGTGATCATCCAAATGTCTCCTCCATCTTCTCTGATTAAGTTAACAATGCTGAACGCTGAATCTGAGTTGAGTTCCATTGTCAGAGAGACAGACAGGAGAAGCAGAGTGTGGAGTGTAGCATTGACAGTTAGATTAATACTGTGGTTCTATTGAAGTACATCTCAAGTTTCTGGCATAAATATGGAGATCTGAAATATAGTATTGACAATGCCTTTGGTCTTGATCTTTTAGATGACTGACAGCCTTTCACATCTCAATGCAGTTTGGTGTTTACTGTGACATGGAGTAAGGCTATCTTTATTCAAGACCATTGGAGTAATCTGAGGAGCAAGAGACTGGTTTTATTTCCAGCCAGTTAACCAGGATTACAGTATTCTACCCCGGGATGGATCTAGGCTTTCTGGAACACTGAAGTTGCCAAAAGCAGAACATAAAAAGTTGCACTTTCCTGAAGATTCTGTTTTAATTTATTAAGAGGCATTTAATGTTAGTTTGCCGCAGGATAGTTTGGATGTAATCATTCATCAAGCGAATTGTTGAGATAGATGATTGTGATTGCTCAGAGATTATGTGGGTAATGATGTGCTCAGTCTTTCCCACAGAAAGTATTGACTTGGTCTCCGTTTACGCAATATTTGTCTACCCACTCTCCAGTTCTAGCCATGGCTGTCAGAAGTGATTTGGTCAGGCCTTTGAAGGTTGTTTCACACTCAGTAGAGGTTGATGTCATCAACTCAAGCAATATTGCATTGGACTATGAAGCACAAACAGAGTAGGGCCCAGCAGATATTCCCTGTGGTGTTGTGTTGGTGTTCCAATAAAAAGAAAACTATCATTTTTCTTGTGACTCAAAATAAATTCCTTTTGTGAAATATTGTATTCAGTTCAATAACTCATTACTGACGAATATAAGAATAACAATCCTTGCATTTGATTTGATAATGTTTGGAATAAACATGTAAGTTTAATTGCTTTGAGCCTTAAACCATTCGTTTTGAATCAGCAACATTCTTGTTTGTACTTGTATGAATGCCAATACATTAGTGTCCTTTTGAAAGTAGGGTGTGTTCGCAGAGTATTACAGGCAGTCTAATTGAATCAGAATCTAATTGTAGCATTTCCAATCTGTTACACAGGGTCAAACATATTATTGAGATAATAATAATAATCCTTTTGATATGGCACATTTTCATGCCTTCTAAACGTCTCAAAGCTCTTCACAGAATCTACTGTAAAGTAAATTGACTATGTTTTGTGGGTGAAACTCAGCAGCCAATTGTGCACAGCAGTGTCCTATAAACAGTCGTGGATTAGGTGATCACATTTTGTTTAAAGGGATAATTACCTCCAGAAAAGCAATCCGCCAATCAACTAACAACCAGGTTCCTATTTATTGCTAGGTAAACAGAGGCCCATCATAACACTCAACTGGAAAACCAGCTTCATCAACAACAACAACTTGCGTTTATATACAAACCGAGACTGAATTTAGGAATATTCTACCATTCTGTACCAAATTATGTTTTAAAACACCAAAATGGTCTCATAGATGGAGATGGACATTTGGGTCTTGAGTGCTTAAAGCATAAGAAATTAACACCGTGGCAGCAACACATAATAACAACTGTGCCATTCCTCTGATTTTTACTGTGCCATTCCTCTGATTTTTCCCCCCCCCTACATGTTTTGTTCATGCTTCAAAGTGTTCATCTAATCCATTGTGGAAATCTGGAACTCTGCCCCAAAAGGCTGAAGATACTGGATCCATTCAAATTTTCAAGACTAAGGTTGATAGATTTTTGTTAGATAAGGGTAACAAGAGGTATGAGGTAAGGGTGGGTAATTGTACAAATCAGCCATGATCTTATAGAATGGCACAACAGGCTGGAGGAGCTGAATGGCCTACTCCTGTTCCTATGTTAATTATAACTTGTTGTAATTCATTGAAAAGATAGGTGAACGGCAACTTATCGCACATGTTAGCAGGAAGAATTTATATTTCTGCTCTATGTTTATTGCCAATCCCTATTATTCATTTCTAAATAGTTCCAGGAATTAATTCACATCATAACTTAATGTTAAATGGCCAGTTAATTGAAAGTAATCCCAAATTGTTGCAATTCATCTCATATTCAAGAAAGCTGACAGAATCGTATCTGGCAATTACAGACCTTACGTTTTCAGGCCAAAGTATATGAAGGTTTATTTGTACTTGCTGTTATTCAATGCAGTTTCACAAGTTGATGCACATTTTAATAAATTACACATATAATTAAATTATAGGGGAAAAATGTGCTTAAAATACAACACACACCTTGACGAGCCTATGATTGAGGAATACGAGAAAAAATAATATACAATAGTTGTTTTTATTTTGCACCAACTAGAGTGACCGCACAGTGGCCATCTCTGGTTCTGTAAATCCTACGTTCCTGTGAATATATCCTGTCATATGGTCTACAGGAGACTAGCTCAATAAATTTCAAAAGCAACATTTCAATGTCTTTCTAAAACATATTGACAGTAAGTGAAACTATAGTAATACTGGTTGGTCTTTATGACTGGAAAGATTTGTGAAAATAAAAGGCAGTTTACGATACAAGATATACAATATCTCAGTAAAGGACATGTTAAATATCATAGTTGCAATCCTGATGAAAAATAAACTTTCAAATTTGCAAGGAATTTGCAATTTTGTTTTTCAATTAAGTTGTTATTTTGCAAGCCGATTATTTTCAAGAACTGGAAAACCAGCTTCATCAACAACAACAACTTGCGTTTATATACAAACCGAGACTGAATTTAGGAATATTCTACCATTCTGTACCAAATTAAATTTAAAAACACCAAAATTGGCTCATAGATGGAGACGGACATTTGGGTCTTGAGTGCTTAAAGCATAAGAAATTAACACCGTGGCAGCAACTCACATAATAACAACTGAAGCACGTTCTGAAGATTTTAAATTAGATTCTGTGGGGTTACTTTGCAGTATTACTTAATAAGCAATTTGATTTGTGTAACTATGTATTCTTTTTTATAGAATTCTTCATACAAGTGCCTGAGATGCCATGCAATGTGATAGATGCTATATAAATGCGAGTTCTTGTTGTTATGATAAACAGAAGTACAGTACATCAAGCGAAACTTTCAATCTACGTCTGAAGTGCGGCTCCTGCTAACCCCAGAATTTTTCATTCTTATGAAGGAATCCTGTTAAGAAATCCTGTAAATTTGATGTCTTTGGTCATCCTCTTCTTTATGTTCCCCTTCAGAACTGGCGTACTACCGGAGTTTAATCAGATAAAACGTCATGGTTTGCCATTGCAATCTCTGGAACACTTCCCACGGCTTGTTCAGAAAATTGGTAAAGTCTAACATAATTGTCTGGTCAGAGACAGATTAAGTGACCTGGGGGGCCCTAAAACAGATCACATTTGGGGGCCCGTTGAACATTGCAGACAAAATACCTTATAAAATACTTTCTTCCGTGACTTCATAGTTGTAAATATGTCAACTACATGGTCAAAACTTAGTGTACATGTTAAATTGTGCTCAAGTCTTTACCTCCCAGTTGTCTTGTCCACGGTCTATTCACAGCTTCATTGAGGAGATTGAATGGCCGTGGGGCTGAGCGGGAGGTAAAGGTGTCAATAATACCCCCTCAAACCTCAGATCCCAATACTATGGTTTACTTGGGTTATTGGGTGATCTGTCCCTGTTTGTGTGTCTGGAATGATTTAGGAGTAGCAGTTTGTTCAAGAGCTGCAGAAATGAAAGCTGTGAAAGTGAGTCATTCCCATTTGATATCTGACGCTGTCCACACTTCAGTGGTAAAGGTCACATATTTCAAACCCATACCTCACTCTTTGTTCATCTCATCCGACATCGATTACTTTAAAATAATAACTTCATGCAATCATATCAATGCAAAAAACTAATGAAATGAAATCAATTTTGTTTCACATTCAAAATGCTTTGAGATCTCTGAGCAGGAGATAATATATAAAGGCTGGTTTGCTACTCCTTATACCTCATATCATGCACCACAGATTTAAATGAGATTCTTCTCCAGGAATTGGTAAACTTTCTTCATTTATCTGCGCTTCTTCCTTCTTAATCTTTTCCTATAATTTACGGTAATGCTCTTACTTTACACAGGATTGTCACCGGTTAGCCTTTCCTGTTCTGGGCCTGAATATTTTCTATATCTTCACAAAAAGAAAATGCATGTGAAGGCCTAAGCAATATCTCTATTGTTTACATCTCATGTACAAGAATATTCCTATTTATTTTTCAGGAGACAAACAAACACATTCTGTCTGGAGTCCACTCCTAAAAGAACAGCTTTGGAGGGGTGGGGAGGGTTTCTGGGTTTGCAAGTGCTCTGTAATGCTGGCTTGCATATACCATGGTGCAGTTTAAAATGTTATGCTAGTTATTGTTATGTTATGCAATAACTCTTTGAAGCAAACATTAATAAAATGCACCATAAAGCTGGGGTTTTAATTGGAATTAAGGGTCTTGAATGCAAACTTTCTGATGGTAATTACTATTATTGCCTTTTTGCTTTGTGATCTTTGCAAACTCAGACAATTATAAGACAGCCCAAGAAATTTTATTCTTAGCCCACAATGCTTCAATGAATCAATGCTTCTTCAAGTTATGTTCCCTACTAGTGACTACAAGCTCTGACCTTTGGATAACACAGAAGGATTGGCTGCAGATGCAACTTGTGTCCACTCCAGAATGTCTGTACACAAGGCTTCTACAGCGTCCATCCTTTCGATGTGCACCAGCCGGGTCAGCAGGTCGGGGATGCTGTAACCTGCTGTACTTATGCGGTCGAAAAGTTGCATTCCATCAGTCATTCCACCAATTTCATCCCTCTTCAATCCAAAGCTCTCTGCCAGATGACGCCATGTTTTCACAAAAGCTTTGTCCGTGCTGTAGGAGGAGCTCAACATCCTGCTGGTTTTCTCCAGGCAGTCAAAAGGCAGCTCCGTAGGGCTGAGCCCTGTAAATGTATATTCATCTGTTAGAATCACACAGATCATTCTTTGAAAGACTTTCCAACTAACCCCAATCTTACCCTATAGCCCTGCAATTTCTTCCTTTTCAAGTACCTAATGAACAACAAACAAAATACAATAACAAAATTACATTTATAGAGCACCTTTCACGTCGGGAGGACATCCAAAGGTGGTAGATTGTGAAGCTGAACAAGATATGTTACAGAAACGCAAAGTACTGCGGATTCTGGAAATCTGAAACAAAACAAGTTGCTGGAAAACTCAGCAGGTCAGGCAGCATCCATGGAGAAAGGGAAGGTGAGTCAACGTTTCGGGTCCACGTTCCGTAGACCTGAAAAGTTGACTCAAGATATGTTACAGGATATATTAAAACTTGCGTGTATCGCTAGAGGGAACCCAAACTGTAATAGTACAGTATTCATAATTTTTGTGGCTATACTATCTATGTTAATCATGATATTATTGATAATGATGCACTCTAACTACAGATGCTAAAATAAGTTGAAAGGATTTATGTGGTGGCTGAGGTAAAAAGGAATCGTGACGATTATGATGATAATGATGGTGTGCTGTCAGTTTGACCCACTAGAGGTGGATACTGGACATTTTATCATCCCATAATTTTGGTTTGTCTCATGTTGACTAAAAAAATATATTACAAAGACTCATGGACTTGTTTGCTGACTCTGTGGACCCTCGAAGACATTGGTAACAACAACAACAACTTACACTTGCATAGGGCTCTTCATGCTCCGGTAGCATCTCAGAGCATGTAACAGCAGTACATAAAGGTTGCCAAGAACAAAATGACTACACCGATCTTGAATGATTTCTGTGTTTAAGTCTGCAGTGAATGTTAAAAACAAGCTGTTGAATGTCTCACCGCAGACTTGGCATGCGTGACCAAAAAGGTCTGAGTTTGGGAATGAAGAAGACAAGTCTAACCGATCTTGGGGAAAAAAAGAGATATTCTACAATCAACACACAGCGTACCACGTTAACAAGTTGATTCCTAATCACAGTCACTGTATCAATCTGATTAATTAATTGCTCTAAACTATACTACTCGTGTCTTATGCTTTTGTCATTACCCATGCCATAATTTTATTTACAATAATTTGTGTTATTATCGCTCCTTATTAAGGATTATCCGTTTGCAATCAGACCACCTGCAGTTAGCTAGTTTTTAATAAATCATAAATGAGATCGAAAATCTTATTTTCTCACTCTCGAGGTGGGGATTGTTAGATTTAGTCGAATCATTAAGTTGATTTTATGTTTAATAAATAAATCAATATGTATAATAAGTAGGATACAATATTAGAAATTTAGATATAATACTAAGAAGGCTGCAAAGTTGCAGAAACCAGGCCTGTCTGTAAAACAGAACTGAATGTAGCCTGGTTAACACCAGTTGTCGTAGATATGATAAGTGTGAAGGACGGAGAACAGAAAACATGTTTAGTTACTACTTCTAATAATAATAATCTTTGCATTTGATATAGCGCTTTTCACATCTTATCAACATCCCAAAGTGCTTCACAGAATATACTGTAAAGTGAATTGACTGTATATTTGTGGGTGAATCGCGGCAGCCAATTGCGCACAGCAGTGTCCCACAAACAGTCGTGGATTGAAATGACCAATTTTATTATTGTGGTTTTTTTTGGACGGATTATTATTAGGTGTGTGGAGTAAGGAAACTTACCCAAGGTTTCGCCCTGACCTGCCTGGATTCGAACACTGGTCTCCCCAGCTTGCAAGACAAGTGCTCTAACCACTGAGCCACAGGAGCTCCACAAGCCACAGGAGCTCCACAAAGACAAAGCTCCTTAAAGACATCAATATAGCTACTCTTTGTCTTCCCAAGGGTGGAAGTCATTGGGTAAGCGAGGAGGCGTGGGTAGATGGGGAGGTGTTTTACAATAAGATATTTAGAGAAACCAGGAATGTTTGAGAACCACTCTGCTAGTCATGATCAGAGAAGGGCTAATGAAAAACAGGGCAAGAATCACCAAGAAACAGGAGACATCAGGATGACCAATGAGGGTATAATCACATGTAAGAGAGTTTAGTTTTAGGGTAAGCAAGGCTGGTGGACAAGTATAAAGGTAGGAGGGAAAGAATAGCTCAACACAACAGTTGGGGAATATCTTGAGGTGGAAGCTGACATCTCCAGCCTGCCGCTGTTGTCCAGAACTATGGTAGTTTGGTTTTAGTTGTTCACCCTGCCCCCCACCCATGCTCAGGTCCCTGACTATTTAGCACCATGGGACGTCCTCCTGGTGTGAAAGGTGCTCTATAAATGTCATTTTGTTGTTTTGTTGTTGTAGATAGTTTCCTTTTAGGAAATAACATTATCGGAAATGATATATAGGTAGTTTGGGACATATGTGCAAACGACCGCCAGGAAGGTGGCAGGCAAACTAGATCGACCTTGGTCTTTTCTCATCTAGCATTTCTTATGGTTCTTATGTACCATTGCAATTCCCTTTCGAAAGCTATAGAATCTGCTTCCACTACCCTTTCAGGTAATGCATTCCAGATCATAACAACCTGCTGCATAAAAAAATCTTTAGTACAGTACTCAAAATATATATCATCTTCCAATCTCTGATTACCTCCGACATTAAATATTCTTCAGTTCTTTCCAAGGTCCCTTAAGGTATTGAACTCAAGGTGAAAGAGCTTCCCATCCCAACCCATCCTACAGTAAGTGAACCTGGTAAGCAATACAATAATTATGCCGAAAACAGAGGGAACAAGAAGAGTTTGCTCAGAGTGACTAACAGGATAGCCGTTATTTCATTTTTATTGTGACTTTACTCAATTGAGAAAAAGCATTTTAAGTGACTTTTTGAAAACTAACACATTATTGAAATCATCAAAGGTGCTTGAAAGTAAAATGTAATTCAAAGAAAAGAAGACAGTCAATAAGTAATATTGGCAAACAGAGTACAGCTAATTTCTTAAACCCAATTAGAAACAAACTCAATTGTACTAATATTGTTCTCCTTCCACTCATTTTAGTAGTTCACACTCAAAGTTAACACAATGACTTTAGGAAATAATTTTCAAACAATAGATAGGCGATAGATCGATTTTACCTTCTGTAAAGCTGCACATTTTCTTGCACAGTTCAAGAATCTTTTCCCTGCGGCTCTGTGTCTGCAAAAGTGACAGAATTCTCCCTCATGCACTTGTCAATTTATTAAAACAATAATAATAACAATTCTTGCATTTGGTCATTTCACTTCATGACTGGCACTTCATGAATGGGACATTTCGATGCACAAATTGGCTGCCATGTTTGCTACACTCCACAAAAAACTCTGAAGTCCTTTAAGTTTCTACAGTACAGGTACCCCTCCCCAACCGTGGAGGATATGTTCCTGAAAACCCCTGTGGGAAATAAAGGGCCCTGTGGGAAACATGGGGATAGGGGGAGTAAGTTTGCTTTGTCGCAGTTGGAAAATGCAAGGCCCTTTGGGAAACATGGGGAGTACGTTTGGGTGCATTGGCTGCCAGGATCTGGAGCAATTTGCGAAGCTTTCTGACTGACTGATCTACATACAGACAGAGAGAGAGAGAAAGAGAGAGAGAATCACCGGAGAAAGTAGTGTGGTGGGTGACAACGGGGTGAGAGAAATCAACGGAGAAGGTAGTATGGTGGGTGACATGTTTGAGAGCATTGCTGCCAGGATCTGCAAACACAGAGAGACACAGACGCAGAGAGAGAGAGAGAAAAATCAACGGAGATTTACCTTAATCCTAAGAGAGAAGCGACATCTCACTGGTTGATTGCGACATCGCAACTGGGTCCTAGCGCCAGACCCTAGCGCGAAGCTGGTTGATGCAACTGGAACCTAGCGCCACACACTAGTTAGTGTTAAAACCCATGGATAAGCAAGGGTTAAGCAATAACCATTGCGTGGTTAGCAAGGGTTGTCGCATTTAGCAAACCGTGGATGTGTGAGTTTCGCAGTTGAGGGCGCGGTTGGGGTGGGGTACCTCTATATCAATGCCAAAAAAAAATTCAATCCATGTTTATAATGAGCATTTCGCTTTCCAACCTCTTGGGGCTTTGAGTGCTTTATCAGGTAAAAAGGACCGAAAAGCAAAATGCCAACTCTAATAATAATCATATGAATAATTATTATTGTATTTGATATTGCGCCTCATCATATTTTCATGACGTCTCAAAGTGCTTCACAGGATATTCTGCAGAGTGGAGTGACTGTGTATTTTGTGGGCGAAACGCGGCAGCCAGTTTGTGCAGCAATATCCCACAGACAGCCATGGAATGAATGACCAATTTTATTTGGGGGATTGTTGGCCAGGACATTGGGAGAAACTTATTTCTCTTTGCAAATAGCACCATGGGATCTTTAACGTCCACTGAATGGGCAGGTAGGACCTCGGTTTAACTTTTCATCCAAAGGACAGCACAAACACAATCACAAACTGGACATTGCAAATAGTAATGAGTACTTTTGGTTTTAGTTGTAAATGTTGCACTTTTATACCTCTTTTATATCAGGAGGACACTGAAAGAAATACACACAGCTGACCATAGACCGGGGGAGGGAGAGAAGATGGGTGGTTACTCACAATTTAGAAGCCAAAGGTAAAATTAGCCATAATCAGAGAATAACTTATTCTCACCTTCAGGCACGTACAATTATATCGCACTTTTTACATCGGAAAATGTTTTAAAGGTTTCACATAGGATACAGTAGGAGTCCTATTGAGATGGGATAGGAGGGAGCTGACTAGATTGGTGGAAGGGTTTTCAAAGTGGATAAGCACAGGGATTTAAAGGCAAGGGTTCTGGAGAGCAGGGGCAAATAGCAAGGCTCTGAATATTTGCAGGAAATAGCCTTACCCCAGTTCTGTTGTTCACTGATGCTTTGTCTCTCGTTAAAGGGACCAGTGACAAGAGGCATAAATCAGTCGTCCCCCGCTTGTCTAATGCAGCTTCTTCATCGCTGTCCATACTCCGGCTCAATAACTGCTCATTTTCTGAGGAGGCGTCATTTTGACTGGAACGACACAAGCAGTCAAATTCTTAATTTGCACATTTCAAGATTCAGTCCATCAATTCAGCTTCCTCTAAATGCCACACTGAACTAGGCCCAACCCTATCTCCTGGGATGTAGTTTTGCTCTCCTTCCCTCCACAATATTTCTGTCCACTCCCCTTCAAGACCCCCAGAAGTACACCATTTTTTGTGGACCATGAAGCATTTGTTCACCTCACTCTGAATCAATTTCCACACACTCCAATATTTTTTAAGCACTCCGAGACTCTATCCTGTCTAAACAATAATAATAATAATCATTCTTGCATTTGATATAGTGCCTGATCATATCTTTGAGATGTCTCAAAGCGCTTCCCAGACTATAATACAAAGAGAATTGCCTATATATTTTGTGGGCGAACCGGCACTATAGTGAAGGGCACTGTATTCCAAGTTGCAGTTCTGTTTGAAGGAACTAATAATAATAATAATCCTTGCATTTGATATAACGCCTTATCACATCTTTGAGATGTCCCAAAGCGCTTCACACAATATACTGTAATAATTTGAATAATTTGTGGGCAAAGTGAGGCTACCTTTTGCTTACAGCTGTGTTCCACAAACAGTCGTGGATTAAGTGACCAATACTCTTTTTTTATTGTAGGCAAAAATAACTCATTTGTGGCACAATGAAGAAATCCATTGCAGGGTTTAAGGGTTTAATGCCAATTGTGCCATTCAAAAGGGGTTCAAAGTACAAGACCTGGGCACCACTGGCTGAGATATAACCAGTTTACCACCTTAATTTTTTTAGCGGTTTGAAAAACATGTATAACTAACATGTATAACTGTAAGACTGTTCCATGTGCAACACAGCGCTGTGAAAATCTAGTCTTAAACCTGCTACAAACATTTTGCTCCAGTTAAAATCCTATGCAGCACTACATGAACTTTGTCTCGCACAATCGGCATTCTCATTTTAATAGTCAGTTCTCACCAGCAAAGGAACGCGTGTGGATTTTACACAGAGGTGAAGCCATTTGATATTTATGTCATCAAAAGACAAACACTGATCTTTCAGAAGACAAAATGCAGACAAACTTTATATCCCATTAAAAAACATATGTTTATAGATATATACATAAAAGAAAAATGATTTTCCCATTCTCTGTTGAAGCTGTGTTGTGGTTTGAACAGGGCAATTTAAGAAGATTTGTGTAGATTTCATTTGCCGTTACGTCCAGCACTATTGCACCATTGTTCAGTGCCGGCTATTCAACAGACAGAATTAATTGATATAGTAAAAATATTAAATAATAATAATCTTTGCATTTGATATAGCGCCTTTCACTTCAGGAAGACGTCCCAAAGCGTTTCACAGAATATACTGTAAAGTGGAGTGACTGTGTGTTTTGTGGGCAAACAATTCATTTTCCTGGGAATAGGTTCCACAGACCCACCACTTTCTTTTAATAGTTTGTCCGGTTTACAGTTTTTTTCGTGCTCAAAACACATTATAACTGAATTCATGCTATAAAGAAACACGTTACACATAGATTTAGCTGGACTGGAGAGCATGGAAATAGACCATTCGGCCCAAACAATCAATGCCGGTGTTTATATTCCACATAAATTTCCACCCACTCCTTAATCCTTTCCGTACCCTTCTCTTCCCTCCTCTCTCACATGAGAACAAGGGAATATGAATAGTGAGGGAGTAAGGAGCAGAAGGACAAGAGTTGGAATGCTGCACAATAGCTTTTCTACATAAAAAATGTCTTACTTTGATAAGTCTGCATTATGTAACCCCTGATCTTTTCTTTCTGATAAATTAAATCAACTAAAGTCCCAGAAACATCCTCTTTGCTTTTGGCTGAATTCTTAATGTTAATTTCAAGGTAGGGTGGCCAAAACTCTATCAAATCATTAGAGCTGTCTTATAACATTTTCTAAATCATCATTTGTTAGATTTTTTTAAAGAACAGGATTGTCTTCCATAAAAGTACTATTTAAATGTTCTGGTGTTGTACATTGTAAATGAATGCAAACTTCTTGGTTAATAACAACTGTGTGATGAATACTTACAACATAATGAGTTGCCGGTTGACTTACTTTTTCACTGTTTTAGCTGGCGCTGCCTTCAGTTCTTTTTCCAATTCATCTTTCTCAGAGAATATTACAACATTTACTGTAAGAAAATGAAAAAGTACACTTAAATCAAAGTCTTAAATGAGCCCCATTAAGAATCAATGCTTGTTCATACATCAGTATTACTTTGCAAGGAGAAGATGACCAAATGAGATTTTAGAGTGTCTAAAATTTGGAGAAATCTAAAATCATCTGAGTTTTGAAGCCAGCTTTCTGTAAGTTCTTTTAAGAACTACAGAAAAATAACTTCAAAGTTAACAATTAATTAAACAATTTGCTAGATTCTGGACAATCTAAAATGATGCATTCATACAGTAAATCTAGAGCTAGGTGGACTCTTTTTCCAAGTGTGTATTGGGATGGTTTTGTATTTAATGATGAATGGATTGTATTCAGAAAATTATAAATTTGCCCACAAATATACAATCAATTCACTTTACAATTTATTCTGTGAAGTGCTTTGGGATGTCGATAAGATGTGAAAAGCGCTATATCAAATGCAAGGAAAAAAAAAGTAAAGTACAGTTAACAATAATAATAATCCTTACATTTGATATAGTGCCTTATCACATTGTTATGATCTCAATGCGCTTCACGGAATACACTGTAAAATTAATTGACTGTATATTTTGTGGGGGTTAACTTCAGACTAGATTTTACCTTGCACTTCCTTCTTGTCTTCCTGTTTATTGATTTGGTCTTCAACATTCTTCACAGACTGACCACTGCAACAAGCTGAAATACAGGCACGATGCAATGAGGTTCTGCTCAGATAGAAACAGTTGTAAAAAAAACATTCCTTCCATGGGTGAAATATCTGGAACTATACTCACTCTGGTTCGAAGACTTATTTGCCTTCAAAATGTAGAAGAGGACAATTAAGACAATTGCTACAGCCATTATAAATATGGTGGACATTGCAATTATCAATGCAGTGCCAAGGTGTCCTTGTCCGCCATGATCTACTGAGGAGAGGCAGAAGGTTAGAAACTAACGTACACATTGAACTGCATTTGTTTTAATAACAAAATGTTAGCATTTCCTTGCCCTGACATTATTTTGCAACTTCAGCCACTGGTAATTGGAATATACAATATCCTCACAGCATCTTACCTGGTAGACTTGGAAGATTAAAAAAATGATTGCACCATTAATAATTCTTTGGTTTGAATGAATTGTTTAATAGTAGACCCAATACTTGTAGTGACCATATAAACTAAGACAGTAGCAGGTGGGGAGTTAACTGAGGAGGTGCACTTGTTATATTGTAATACAGATGTCCTAAGGAGAGCTCAGGGGGGACAAGAACCTCCCATGGAGCAGAAGGGCAAAATCTTTCTTGATCTTGATTTTCAGTGTGAATCACACTTGATTTTCAGTGTAAATGTGGGGCCCCACTCTCACTGTGAGAGAGAGTGGGGCCCCACAATCCCTTTGACGTTTTGGCTTTTAAGCAGGAAGTGTCATAAGAAGTTATCACAGGACTAACTGGCTTGTGGCAGCCAAGCATTCATAGTGATGTCGCATTTTAATCCTTCAATGTTTACTCATATGGAGCAGAATTCACCAAGTATTGGATTGTTGACCCACTAAAAGGGGAATGTGAGCTGGGATTAAAGCTCCATGAGACAGTTTAATTTTACCCTTCTGATGATGATTTGTTGTTCCAGTAGTAATCTTGCTATTGCAATATATTTGCCATGATCACTGACAACCAGAATGTACCCCCACAATGCACTAACCCCTCCTATAGGCACAATAAATGTAAATAAAATAATAATCCTTGCATTTGACATAGCGCCTTTCATCTCAGGAGGGCGTCACAAAGTGCTGCACAGATTGGAAAGTATAGTGACAATGTATTTGTAGGCAACATGTAGTGACAATAGCAATAGGAGTGCAATAGAAGTTATTTGTTTGGACCGTGTGCCATTTGTAAGTCCATAATCAACCTTTGGTATCCAGTTCCAAGCTGCTTCTAAAGCGTTAACAGGACTTGAAAACGAATAGCCCAGTAACTTGTGTGAATGAGTGTCGGACTCTGAAGATAGTTCTGTGTAAAGAAGGCCCTTCAGCCCTCCTGATCTAGTCCTTCTGAGATGCCAACCGTATGATATTCCTCCTGCAGCATCAGATTGTTTCATGAACGAGTCCAGTTTCCTGGCCTCAACAGCTCTTCCTGGCATCAAAACCATAAAGTATATAAAACAAAGGTGATAAGTTCCAAACTTTTATTCACATTGCTCTGAAATGCCCAAATCAGGCAAAATTGATGTACCTTTGTGTGTTCCAAGTAACACGGAAGAGTCTGCGATGGTGTCTATGGTGCCACTGGATAGACTCGCAGAAGTTGTGGTACTTATACCTGTTGAAAAATAACCTCATTGTCAATTAAGTTAAATATCACTAATGACAAAAAACATGTTTATATTTTAAACACTGTTGTCTGTGAGTCAGAAGGATATGGCATTGAATCCCCTTCTGTGAGTCCTGTCAGGACTTCATCTACTGTAGTCTAAACTGATATCCAATGCAGTGCTGGGGGTGTGCTACATTGTTGGAAGGTGCCGGTCTTCAGACGAACCCAGGCCCTGTCTGTCTGCTCAGGTGGATGATAAAGAGTCCGTCGGTCGGTCGGTCGGTCGGTCAGTCAGTCAGTCAAAAATGTGGATGGAGGATCTTGAACCCGATTGTCTAGTGGATAGGGAGCCAGCGGAGTTGCAAGAATGGGGGGGATCTTTTTGAAGAGCTTGGTAAAGGAGAGGACATGGGCTATGACAACCTTGGTGAAAGTCATAAGTGGCATTCTCTCAAACCCCATGACCCCATCTCCCCCATCCTTGTCCTACTCCATTTGGCTCCCCATCATCCAGAGGATCCAATTCAAGATCCTAGTCCACACATTTAAATCCCTCCACAACCTCGCCCCACATTACATTGGTGACCTTATAACTCCTTACCAACCTGCCCGCCCCCTCCGCTCAGCAGGCTCTGGCCTGCTCTGCGTCCAACCCATCCACCCCACCATTGGCAGCCTTTAGCCACTCTGCCCCCAACCTCTGGAACGCCATCCCGCAGTGCCTCTGCCTCGCCCCCTCCCCGGCCTCCTTGAAGTCCCACCTCAAGACTCTCCTCTTCGATTGTCCTATCGGCAACTCCTAATCCCCCCTTTCCCCCTCCGCCCTTCCTCAGATCGGGTCTGAAACAGTGACTGTCCAGCACCTTGGGACATCCTCCAGAAGTGAAATGCGCTATACAAGTGTAATTTTGTTGTTGTTGTTATTCTATCCATCTGAGGGGAGAGGAAAGAGCAAAGCTGGAATGCAAAAATTCATTCCAATACCTTGGAGAATAAGTTAATCAAAGTCTGAATCTAGTGTATGAAGAGCAAAACATATCAATATCAACTGTAGAAAAGGAAATAATGAAAAGTGGACTTGGACTTGATTTGTATTTGAATTGGTAGGTTCAAGGCTGAGTTGAGATAGTGGTTGAAATAAATGTTATTGAAAAATTAGACGAAGTATCAAACCGGAACAATGGCATGTAACATGGAACATTTTCAAGCAGGATTTCTTAATTAAGGAATTCGAGCTGTGACTCTCTGTACTTAAATTGTTCCACAAGAAGCGCATCTATTCCCCCAACTTTTTCTCCCGCCCGAACCCCCCATCCCACCAACCTATCAACAGAGGGATTGAATACTCTAGAGCAAAGGTAGGCAACCTTTTACTAATGGTAAACGAGTAACCGACTACTTGGTTCTCAACCGAATAGTCTCAAAGGTGACAAACGTAAGATCTTTTTTAGTTCCGTTTATTTTTCAAAAGTAAGGTATGTATACAATATAGACAGTTTAATCATATAATCTGAATGTTGCAATAAGGCTGCTTAAAATGGTTTTATTTGGGTCTATCAGTGCGAGCTCTGAGCTTGCATTTTGGCGGCCAAAGCTTTGATATCTACCTCAAACCTTGTCGCTGACAGGCGTAAACAATGATTCAAGTGATCAACCGTCAATCTTGAATGAAATTTTGATTTGATAGGCTTCATTCTCGAAAATGTCTGCTCACAGGTGTAGGTACTTCTATAAACCGTAATCATACCAGCTGCAAGTCTCCTTAGTTTAGGGAATGTTGATTCTGGAAGGCAACTGTAAAAGTTGATCAGAACACTGGCATTAAAGGCATCTTTAAGTGCACTATTGGCTTGCAAGTCGGCCAGCACTGGTTGATAAACTTCTGAAGCCTCATCTGTTTCAGCCTCAAATGGGTTTTGGAACAAACAAATGTCCTTTGAACGTTTGTGGAAGCCTCCAAACCTTTCCCGAATTCTCTCTGTAACTGTTTCGGTGCCTCGGTGAATCTGTCCTGAGGAAAGGGTGCGCTCCTGTTATTATCTGAAAGACGCTTGCAACAAGGGAAGTGGTACAGGTTTGCTACACTTGTACGCTTGATGAAAATTCCGAGTTTAACTTCAAAAGTTTTTACATCAGAAAACATTTCCGATACTAGTTTTCCTTTACCCTGCAATCCCGTGTTCAGTGCATTGAGATGCTGCTAAATATCAATAAGCAATGCTAACTCCCATATCCACTCAGGATCAGAGAACTCCTCTCACCACTTTACTTTCTTGATAAGAAAAATATCAGTCTCTCTGTGAAGCTCAAAGAAACGTTTGAGGACTTTTCCCCTACAAAGCCACCCGACTTCAGTATGGTACAAAACGTCCCCATATTTGGCCTCAATTTCCGACAAATACTGCTGGAACTGGCGGTGGTTCAAGCTTTAGCTCCTGATGAAATTCACACTCGAAACCACAACATTTATTACGGATTTCCAACGCATCACTTTGCAACATAGTGATTGCTGGTGTATGATGCAGTGAAGATGCATGGGAGGAAGAGGATTTAAGCGTTCCATCTCAGTATTAACACGTCCTCTGACCCCAGACTTATTTCCAACCATGTTCCTAGCACCATCTGTGGTTACACTTCTTACATTTCCCCATTTCAGCTGCAGCATTTTAAGAGTTACACACAGTTTAAGAAAAATATCCTCCCCTGTAGTTTTACCCTTCAAACTCTGAAGCGCAGCCAATTCTTCAGTCACTTCAAAGATTGGATTAATCCCTCGCACAAATATGAGTAGTTGAGCTGTATCACATATGTCATTGCTCTCATCGAGTGCCAGTGAAAAGTGACCAAATGTTTTAGCTTTTTCTTTTAAAATACTGAGCGAATCTTCAACCATATCCTCGATTCTCCCTGGTAACTGTACGGGCAGACAGGTTCACGTCACTGAAACATTTCTTCTTTTCAGGACAAAACTCGTCGCCCACTTTTAGAAAGCATTTTTTAACAAACTCCCGTCAGTGAAAGGTCTCCCAGCCTCCGATATCAATTTTGCAACTACTCGAACAGCAGCCAAATTTTCTTGCACTCTCGTCTTGAAAATATTCTGCTGAGTAAACAAGGCCTTTTTCAGACTCTTAACATTGTCAGACCTGTTGTGTCCTTGCAAGGAGTCTGACTTATCCTTATGATGTGCTTTGCAATGTCGCCTAATGTTGTATTATTTTAACACTGAAACATTGTCCTTACAGACAAGACAAACGGCCTTATCTTTGCACTGCACAAACATGTAATTATGTGTCCACTGGTCATTGAACACTCATGCTCGACATCAACTTTTCTCCTTTTCCCTTGTTTAAACAGCGACATGGTAGAGGGGTTATTGCACTGATATTAGATATACAAAGATCTGCAAAAAAATAAGAAAGCTTTCCTAGCGTTTGAAGTCTGAACCAAATGTTCTGAGTTTACAAAGTTGCCACCTCACCAGTGAGTCCAGGGCTGGGAAATTCAAAAGAAGCGGGTGGGACGACGTCACGCGGCTGCCAGTTGCCGTTCGGCTGAGGCCTCGGGGAGTCGGGAACGGTGGCAAAGTTGCCTCGGGCCTCGCGTTGGATGCTGTAGCCGTTGAAGTCGATAACTGTGGCAATGAAGTCCCCGGATCCCTGGGTAAGCCCGGCCAGAGATACCACTACCCCGGCAGCCGCTCTAGACGCTGGATCTGTTCGCGACACGGAATCCGATCGACTGCGATCGAGAGCCACGGGACCCGCTCAAGGCATTGAATCCAGCCGCACTTCAGGCTCTTCAGGCCCCAGCTCCCGTGAGGCGGCGAGTCCCAGCAGAAAATACAGACCCGCTGAAACACTATTCTCCCTTACAATGACGTGTGGCAGCCGTAATGAAAAAAGGTTTCAGTTGATTCAATTAGGTGCTGCCTGAGCAGACTCGTGGTGGGCCAGATGGAATCTCTTCGCCGGCCGCTTTCGGCCTGCGGGCCATAGGTTACCAACCCCTGCTCTAGAGAATCCAAATAGAAAAAAAAGGAAACTCTACTCTCGGTTGCTGGAAGTAGCTCTCTGCAGCTCTTAAGGATGACAACCTACCTTTTTTATTGCATTGTATAAATTATTGGTGACTCCATGCTTAGAGTACTGTGTACAGTTCTGGTCACCATAGTACAAAAAGGATATTGGAGAAGTCAAGAAGGCACAGAGGGGGGCAACCAAAAAGATTGAAGAAATGGAAGGATTAGACTATGAGGAGCGACTGAGTAATTGGGCATATTCACACTGTAAAGGAGAAGATTGAGAGGCGACACGATTGCTGTCTTTAATATTCTATAGGGGTAAGACAATATAGATCATCACAGGCTGTTTTAACTTCTCCAGAATAGTAAAACCAGAGGAAATGCCTGCGATTGAAAGGGAGGTAAATTCAGAACGTATGTATGCAAACAGTGAGTGAATAATGAACCTGTGGAACAGGGTTCCTAGGTTGAAGTAGAAAATGTTGATTCTTTCAAATTCAGATTAGATAGTTTTCTTTTAGGAAATAACATTGTGGGATATAGTGCATAGGTAGTTTGGGACATATGTACATGTCAGGAAGGTGGAAGGTGAACTGGATGGACCTTGGTCTTTTTTATCACCCACAAATATACAGTCAGTTTTCCTGCTCCCCTATCCTGACCCCTTACCTACCCTCTTTTCCCCCCTTTTTCCCCTAACCCCACTTCCACAACTGTGGGACACTGTTGTGCGCAATTTGGCTGCCACGTTTCACCCACAAATATACAATCAATTTTCCTACTTTCCTTCCCCCCACCACGACCCCTTCCCCCTGCTCTGGTCCCTACCTTGGGACGTTGTTGTATTCTGTGAAGCGCTTTGAGACGTCGATAAGACGTGTAGAGCGCTATATAAATGTAAGGATTATTATTATTATCGTCTAGCATTTCTTATGTTCTTACAATTGCGCATTCGATCATCTTTCCCCTTTTGGCTCCCACCCACCCCCACCAACCCAGGTGCCCATCCAACATTGCGAAAAGCTTAGACACTTCCTAAAAATGTGAATGATGTTATATAAATATAAATTGTCTTGTATTCCCATATATGATATAAAAATGCTCAATGAATCTATTTAATTCTTAGTTTAAATATTTCTTACTGTACGCAATTTTACAGTCAGGAAGGAATGACCACACACAGACTGCTCATGTTCAAGTGGCTACCCTCCTGACTGGAATTTTTTTTAAAGCAGAATTTAAAAGCAAAGCATCTGGACAATTATATGATTCTCAGTCTAGTTGGTGGTACAGTATTTTGCTTTCCGCATCTCACAGAACAGCATAGTGATGACTGCGGGTGGGTGTTTCCAACACCAAGGGGTACCAGAAAGAATAATAATAATCCTTGCATTAGATCTAGTATCTTATCACACCTCAGACATTTCAAAGTGCTTTACAGAATATACTATAAGGTGAATTGACTGTATTTTTTTTCTGAAAGGTGAATACTTTTTCTTGCATAGTAAAGGGATTTGTTGATCTGTGTCTCGATGGCTGTAGCACAACTCGGAATCCAGGGAATGAGAAAGTCTCTTTTTATCCATAGTGCACCCAATGTTAATTCTATTTAACAACAAAACACAGGCACAAAATCCCAAGCTGTAATTCGTATTGTAGGTCAGACCTTGTTTAATGTTGAAAAAAACCTCATACATCCATCCTGTTTCCTTCACAAAGTTAATTCTCTATTTCCTGACATTGACAGGTCTCTTATGGTTCTCATTTGTTTTTGGTCAGTCGAGTGTCACATGCGGAAACCCATCACCAAGTTTAAGAGTATCCAAACCAAACTGAGAACTCCATGCATGCCACCTACGCAAGCAAATTCCAGAGATATATTGTTCTCATATGTTATTGGCATGATCTGTAGATTCCAAAGGGTTCAATATTTAAGAGTTTAGTAGGAAAAGTAATGATTCAATTATCCTTATATTTCAGAAATGGGTTGTGAGGATGTCTTAAATCACATCCTGTATACTTTGTAGGTGAATCGGATAATAGTAATAAACTTGGTGTAATTGGATCTTTGCTGACTAGATTGGATAGATTCCTGTAGCTCAGTGATTAGAGCACTTGCCTTCCAAGTGAGAGATCTGGGTTCAATTCCATAAATTGGTCGCTTCAATCCATGACTGTTTGTGGGACACTGCTGTGTGCAATTGTCTGCTGTGTTTTGCTCACATATATACAGTCAATTCACTTTACAGTATATTCTGTAAAGCACTTTGATACGTCCAGAAGACATGAAAAGCACTCTATCAAATGCAAGGATTCTTCTTCTTATTATTATTAGATTGAAATTGCCCCTAATTCTGTTGATCAGTAGTATTTTGGGGGGTTCAGCCTGGTGTCTGAACACATATAGGAACCCATCACTAAACTTAACAGTGTAAAACCAAACCGAGAGCTTTACATCCCCACATATCAATTTCTACATGAAATGGAATGTGCATTCTCTCTGAAGGGATGCACCCTGCTTACTTAATTCCCAGAGTATTAGAGTATTTATTCATACCTGTAATGCACACTTTCCCTTCCCCAAGCCGCTCAGCTCCCACTCCCCTGTTCAGTGTCAGCCAAAGTAAGTATTGGCGGAGCATAATGAGCTAAAGCCATACAGCTGGCCATTGAGAGCAATGTTGTCAAACTTCCCCCTGCTTAGATCACCCACCTTCGCAATTTAAGACTTTGGCTTGCAGCGTTAGCAGTCGCTGAGTTCCTGTGATTGGTCTGTTCCTGCATGCACTGCTGATGAGTCAGATTGACTGTCTCCGAGTGCCTTGGGACATCCTCCTAACATGAAAATCAATGTCCTGGACTACTGCAGACCTGCCTGACTCAGGAACTGGACCACCAAGTCTGCCACAGAGGGTTGACTCGATTCTGACATTCCATTGGTAAGCATCTCGCTTGCAGCCAACTCAGCTCCAAGGAGATCCCATGTAACTCTCCTCCCTCCTAATCAAGAATAGTAGGTCCAAATGGTAAGAACGAAATAAACCCTTCATTCTGGCTTCATTTCAAGACCGCATCCTTGAAAAATTCCTCATTTTTTAGTCTGAAAACCATGATCATAAAATTGAAGAAGTCTGGAAAATGGCCTTAAATTTCATGTTGATTCACCGCTGTTCCCAAAAAGAGCTGTGGAAAATTAAGACTATTTTACACATTTCCACACCATCTTAGATTTTAATCTCCGCTCCCACCCTTTGGAATGCAATCCCTCAATCCCTCCGTTTCGTCTCTTCCCTTTCCTCTTTCAAGGCCGGTTTGAAGACTTTCCTCTTCGATCGTGCCTTCTCTTCCACCCCGAACTCTTTTACCTCCCCTTCGTGTTTCACCCCTTCCCAAACATTCTCCTCCCAGCTCGGGTCATACACCTCCTGTGCAGCGCCTTGGGACGTCCTCCCGACGTGAAAGGCGCTCTATAAATGTAATTTGTTGTTGTTAATACAATAAACTTTTGATAACTCAGTCCTTTCTTAAATTGTCACTTGTGGAGTCCTGTAGCTCAGTGGTTAGAGCACTCGCCTCACAAGCGAGAGTCCTGGGTTCCATTCCCGGCAGAGCGAAACTTTGGGCAACTTTCATTACTCCACGCGCAAGATAATAATCCCTCAACAAAAATAATAATAATAATAATTTGGTAACTTCTATCCGCAACTAAACCCATTACATTACACCAATGAGTGCCACAAAAGAACATGACTCAAAAGAAATTACCAGAAATTCCTGAAAGTTACTCACATTCCTTTGTGTTAGGAGGTGCCAACGCACAAGAATGGCAAACCATTGTGTAGGTATTCCTCGATTTGTTATCCAGTATATAGTAACTGTGAATAAAAAGAGTGCAAGTTAGCAAAAACATATTGAAAATCAAGCAGTAGCACACTGGATTATTGGGAACACAAGACAATGTTAATACTAGCAAGATTATTAAAGCTGTTAATAATAATAAGAAGAATCTTTGCATTTGATATGGAGCTTTTTAGGTCTTCTAGACTTCTCAAAGTGCTTCACAGAATGTACTGTAAAGTGAATTGACTGTATATTTTGTGGGCGTTTTCTGAAACTTGCACACTCAACCTCAATTATATTCAGCCAAGTCAGAATTCATTCATCTACAGATTCATTCCAACTTGGAAAATATTCATTTATGAAATTGGTACATTTTTCAAAATGCTGTCCAAATTTGTTTTGTTTCTTATACTGTATTTGTAGTTCACTCCGTGGCTATTTGTGGAACTCTGTGCACAAACTGTATGTTGTAATTGCCCACAAATTATAATGTGTTAATTCACGTTACAATATATCATGTGAAGCGCTTTGAGATGTTCCATGAAAAGATAAGGCGCTATATCAAATGCAAACCATTATTATTATTTAACTGTAAATAGAAGATGGTAATAACATTATACAAAATTAATCCATGGGGTCAATTTTGCCCAATTTCTTAATGAATTTCTTAATCTGAATTGGGACTCTAGTGAGGTTGCCATTAGATGTATGAATATTTCAGAATATTCTAGTTACAAATACCATGTATTATGACCCCGTTGTGTCTGCTTTTAAAATACCATGTTTAAAAATATTAAAATCAAAGCAATTTAATTTCACTTCATTGTTGGGTTCCTTTAACCCGGAAAATATAATCCTACACCAAAGTAAGGGCCCAAAGAACAATCCATGTGTTGTTGGTTGCAAATGAATAAGCGTCTTCTCATGTTAAGGAACCAGAACAGTGTGTCACTCAAACAAACTGTAACTTTATCATGCATTATAATAATCACAATGTTATGTTCAGTTAGGATGTATTGGAGTCAAGATTCAACATCAAAAAGAGATTGATGGAAAACAATTCACACAACTGAGACTTCAAAGTGATAGCATTATGGCTATTGTCCAGTCCTGTGGTTTCTGGATAACAAGAGGTTCTACTGTCATTTTCTCTGTGGCGCCAAAGGAAAGCAGTGATGTTCTGATGATAATTAAAGCTGTGTAAAAATCACCCGAAGACATTCACTTGTGTTAACATTTGACTGAATAGAAGGTTTTGTTCCAAATAATCAGGTCAGCAATTAAATCGGGGATGCATGGACAGCGCCAGAGGCCTGAGGTGATATCAACAGAGAAACAAAGGGAAATAGACATTTTCAGCATTGAAAGGGGAAATTTGGCCCATTGTGTCTGTGCCACTGCACCTGATTTTTTCTAAATCACTGTTTTCTAATGAATTCCTCTGTCTAACTCTTTCCCCGTACCCTTAATGGTTGTGTGTCAGTTCTGCTCATGTGGTAGCATTTTCATCCTTGAGTCAGAAGGCTGTGGATTTAAACCCCATGTCACTGCCTTGACAGTGGAACTGGAAACTGGAACTCCATCCCACAGTCCCTTTGCCTCTCTCCCTCCCTCGCCTCTTTCAAGGCCAGCCTCAAGACCTTCCTCTTCGACCGTGCCTTCTGCTGTTCTCCTAACTCTCTCCCTCCCCCTCCTAACTCTCTCCTGCCTCTCCCCCCTCTCCTGCCCCTCTCCCTTGCTCGGGTCCTGACCTGACTGTTCAGCGCCTTGGGACGTCCTCCCGACGTGAAAGTTGCTCTATAAATATAATTTTGTTGTCGTTGTTGTATTCGGAGCCTTAGAGTGTCAGTTAATGCAGTGCTGTATCATTGTTGGAGGTGCTTTCCTTTAAGTTAAAATGGGATGCTTGCCTATCTATTCAGGTATGAACACTATTCAAAAAGAGAAGTGAATTTCTTCTGGTGTCTTGACCAATGAATTCACCGGATAAAAATGTGGTCATTCACTACATCATTGTTCACTGGACATCACTGTGTGCAAATTGACTGCTACGCTTATCTACTGATACATATTATGTTCTCTGCCATTTTCGATTTTAAGGCAAAATTGTTTTGCAGTTCCCCACAACAAGGAGGAGAAACTGTGAGAGGGGATTAAGGAGGAAGGTGGAGGCTTTCTTCAAGATCATTGTGAATTCTAGTTTCCTGGCTCCCTGTGCCAGAGATTTCCACTCAGTAAAACCGCAAAATCAGGGCAGTTGAATCAGGAACTCATCTGAGTAGTAGCGTCAATTCTGAGCATCACTATTCCATGCTAATCTCTGCTTATTTTCCCGTAGCTTATTTTCTCAAGCTGGATGTATTCTTTCCAAATGTAGTTCTATGGACCATGATGACGTGTTCATAGATTCATAGATTCATAGAATTTTACGGCACAAAAGGAAGCCATTCGGCCCATCTAGTCTGTGCCGGCTCTTTGAAAAGAGCGATTCAATCCCACTGCCCTGCCCGCTCCCCATAGCCTAATAGACCTGTTCTCCCTAAATAAAGATCTAATTCCCTTTTAAAAGTTGTTATCGAATCAGCCTCCACCACCTTTTCAGGCAATGCATTCCAGATTCGAACAACTCGCTGAGTGAAAAAATTTCTCCTCAGCTCCCCTCTACTTCGCCTTGAAACTATTTTAAATCTGTGACGATGAGTCACAGATTCACCCACGAGTGGAAATAGTTTTTCTCTATTTGCCCTGTCGAAACCCCTCATGATCTTATAAACCTCTATTAGGTCTCCCCTCAATCTTCTCTGCTCCAGAGAGAATAACCCTAGCCTATCTAGCCTCTCCTCATAGCTGAAGTCCCTCAATCCTGGCACCATCCTAGTAAATCTTCGTTGTACCCTTTCCAGTGTTGGTGTCTAATTTATAATATTTTAAAACTGATTTCTAAGTAAAGAATGTGTTGACACTGTGGACCGTTCTAATGTCCTTCTCGCTTACTTCATCCACATCAACCACAACGCACTCTCATGGTTAGGGCTCAAACTCGTGCTTAGGGAAGAGGTAAGAGGTCCTTGCAGCTGAACTGCCTCCAAGGTGAAATGTTTGACACAGGAATGTCAGAATTAAGCCATCCCTTTGGTAGTCCTGTTCCTGAGCCAGGTGGGCCCACAGTACTAGTGTAGCCTTCAGTATACTAATAAATAATCCTTACTTTTCAGATAGAGCCTTTCACATTGGGAGGAAGTCCCATAGTGCTTCAAAGGATGCAGAGCAGACTATTGTGGCCAAATGTGGTACCCAATTTTCACACAGCAATAGAAGTAGTAACCAAGGCTGTGATTTGAACAATTTCCATAGGTTTTACAGCTAGAACTATCATAACGTTAAACCCGACACAGATTTCATTTCTCTGGTTATTTTCTCTTCACAAGTAGTTTCAACTGACAATCCTGAAAAAAAAACATATTTATGCTATCGCTAAGGTGGACTGTTGGGTGATGGTGGGATTAAATCTTGTTTTTCTTGGGTGAAAAGTTTTTCTTGTTTTAAAAATTGTCTCCAAAGGATAATAACCAGGACATGCAGCTCAAATGAGAAACATAGAAATCGCTTGTGGTTAGTGGTGTTGGAGTCAGTGCCAGACCACAGATGTGGTGAAGGCCATATGGATGGTGTGAGTTTTCAGTTGCAAACAGCAAAATATAAATAAAGTTGCATTGCCACTGCTGTGCTACTGCCTTAATCACTGCTTGGGGAAGGAACAGATAGAAAACCAAGCAACTACTGTACTTAGAATGGACTAGATGATTGGAAGGCCAAAGAGAAGGCCATTGGAGAAACCAAGTCTGGAGGTGACAATGGCATGAATGAGGGTTTCAGCTACAATGGGTAAGGTAGGGATGGAGAGGGTGACACTGCAGAGGTGGAAGAATGTAGACTTGATCAAGTACCAGATGAAAAACTTCCAAGAAGAGATAAGTGTTGAACAAAATTAGGAGATTGCACACAGGCTCAATAAATTGGAATCAGAAAACAAGGAGGTTGATTGTCAATGGTCATTTTCATTTATCAAGTACCCTTTGTAAAAGGTAATGTATTAGAGTATTTTCCAGGCATGAGGTTAGATGGCAAGCAAGGGTGGAATGAAGGTGGGCAGAGGTAAGAAGAGGCTAGTAGGAACCAAGTAGGATAGCTTTCATCTTACTGATTTTTTTGTTATCGTAGTTGAGAAGAGAAGCTTGGAGTTGTTTTATCTCTCCCTGATAATCCTGAAGTAGGAGGGTTTGGCTAGGGAAACGGTGGATTTTGACGTGGTTCAGTATCTGATATGAAGGGCAGCACCTTCAACAATGGAGTGCTTCCCCAGCAGTACACTGGAGCATTAATCTAGACTACGATGCTTAGTTCTGACACAGTAGCAAGAGACCTAATAAGATTGTTCCATGTTCCTCTGTGGAATAATGATTTATGATCGATCTCTATTTTCAGAACTTACTTTAATCAATCTCAGAAGTCCACAGCACTTACCCTGGTAAACAAGGTCCGCATTCTGCATCAGTTTCTGAAGTGCCAAATATCTGCACAGTGGCTCGAAAAAAACCCTCACAATCTCTGTGCCTTCTACAGATTTGATATACACCCTTTGAAAATTTTCCACGCTGGCAAGGATTGCAGCCATAGAATTCTTCCTTCATTCCATAGCCACAGTTCTGAAACACAAAAGGTACGTGTAATGAAAGTCTGAAGGTGCCTTTTACTCAGTTGATGTATCCTAGCTGGTAAAGTACAGAACTGCAATGTAGATACCAGCCAAAATATATTATGTTCTCCTTTCACTTGTGTGGTCCTAATGGTTAGGAAATCCAGAAGCAATGTGGTCAATTTTTTCTTTACAATTTATACCGCTCACAAAATACAGTCTCTTCACTTTTACAGTACATTCTGTGGAATGCTTGGGGACATGATGTGAAAGTCGCTACACCAAATGTAATGATTATTATAATTCTTAGTTATGATACAGCAAATCTTACATAAATTGTGTCAGTTGACACCATACTCTAATAAGACTAACATAAAATATGGGTTACATCAAACTTGCATTGAATATAAACAATAGAATGGGATTTCATTGAGACAACAACAACAACATTAGTTATGCGAGTTTCAGTATAATCCTAACTAGAGGAATATGTAATAACGCCATACTAAAAATTACTGGAGGATTGTTGGTGGAAATTCCTAATGTGACCTTCCTTTGCTAATTTAAAGAAAAGTACAGAAGCACTACCTTGACGTTGATCCTGTGTGCTTTTGTACATACAGTAATCCAATTGTGAACAGCGCATTTTAAAGATGTAGCAAAAAGCTATTTTTACCAATTAGCATGAAATGGGGCCCGTAAAGAACCAATTTTAATTTATTAAACTAATGAGCACAGAACTATTTTCCACTGCTTTCCAAATTCATGCAGCTGCATCAAACAAGGTGAAATCTTCTGCAAATGTTTAATGCTAAATACCTTTGAAACAAACTGGAAAACTGCACACAATTCCAACACATGTTTCACATGAAAAAGGCTTTCATTTTGTTTTCTGAATTATCGTTGAGATTTTTCACTGTAGAGATGAAAGGTTTTTTAAAAACAAGTTAAGTTTTGCTTGGATTGAAAAAGATCAAATTTGATGCCAGTGAATCCCAAAGTGCTTTGAAATCCACTTAGACAACTCATGTTTTGTTGAATCAACATTATTGGTTATTAATCACAACTCACAACGTGTAATTTTATAAACCTACATAGTATTATGATAAAACAGTTGTATGCCTTAATTGTGTAAGACAGGACACAAAACCACCTAGATACGCCCTGATTATTTTCCATCTTTTTCCAACTACAGTATGTACAATGAAGAACTATCACCACATTTTAATTTGTTTACTGAAGAAAGTACCAGGAAATTTTAACTGGAACACCTGACGGATAGATAAGTGTTCCTCAAGACTGTGCTAATAAGACTTAAGAAACTCTTAATGAACTTGCATCAAGAAAAGCTAAAATAGCAATGTGATAAAAGAGCACTGGTCTGGAAATCATTTAAGTCATTCCAACCTCAGAGCAATTATATTTAATTGTAGCATGAATCAAGCCAGTTAGGTAATAAATTTGGCAAGTTATTGCTGATGGGCTTAAAAACAAAAAATTCACTCTCAAATAGTAAATAGCGAAAGGAACCATTGCGTGGTTTTAGCCAGTGAGTCTTAAAGCTGCAGCTATGAATCTGGAAGTTTCTGAGTTCCCAAACTCTGTGGGTCGAATTTTTTCAAGGAAGTTTGGCATTTCCCCAAAGGGACTGAGGAACTTTTAAGAAGAAATCAGCTGTATTATTGCACCATGGCAGCCATTAGACTTCTATCGTCTAGAACTCAATCCTTCCTCCTCATCCTTCCTTATCTGTAACTCTTATCTTTAGACCTGTCTCGTCGACCACACTGAAGGTCACCTCCTCCTCATCATGACCCCTTGCACAGTATCACCACAGCCACTATGCAGCGCTCCTCAGTACTATCTTTCGTGAAGGAAGCTATGTAAATGCATGATGTTGTACTTCTTATGGCCATCCAAAGAGTAGAACTTCCCATTCTCTACAATAACTATAACTTGCATTTATACAGTGCTGTAGTTATATAGCAGAAAGGTAATGTGTCACAGCACTCTACAGAGATTGTGTCGAACACTGAGTAGGGAGGTGATCGTTGACTTGGTCAAAGTGACATCTGCTGTTGGAAACAAGGATGTAATGGATGAAAGAAGAATGCTGGTTGTGAGAAATTTGTGTCATTTTACTACATTCGGTTCTTTTAAAGAACCTCCTGCTCTTCAAGACAAATGTAATTTTGTTATTGTTGTGGCTTCCCCACTTGCAAGTCATGTTGAACTGTTGTAGATTGTGCCCTTGGATTGGAGAATTGCAAATGTCACTGCATTATTTAAGAATGTAGGGATAAACCCGGGTAACTGCAGACCTATCAGCTTAACTTCAGTTGTATGGAAGTTACTGGAATCTCTCATTAGGGACAGAGTGATTGAGCACTTGGATAAATATGAACTAATCAAAGAAATTCAGCATAGATTTGTGAGGAGTAGGTCATGTCTGACATATCTAATTGAATGTTTTGAGGAGGTCACTAACATGGTGGATAAGAGTGTGTCTATGGATATCTTCTACATGGACTTCTAGAAGGCATGTGATAAGGTTCTTCATAAGAGATTATTAGCAAAAATAAAAGCATGTGGAATTGGAGGTAACCTCGTGAGGTGGCTTGGGAACTGGTTGGCAAGCAGGAAAAAGAGAGGAGGGATATGAGGAACATTCTCTGATTGGTGGGATGTGACAAGTAGTATCCGAAAGGGTCTGTTCTGGAACCTCAACTTTTCACTATATATGGTATATAAAACAAAATGACTTGGATGAAAGAATAGAAGGAATTTATATCCAAATTTGCAGATGACACAACGTTAGAAAGCACAGTAAATTGTGCAGATGGGAGCAGGAAGATACAAAGGGATGTGGGTAGCTTAAGTGAATGGGCAAAAATTCAATATGCCCTATGGATTAAAAAATAAGAAAACAGAATACTTTCTAAATGGGAAGAAATCAAGAACAGTGGAGGAACAAAGAGATTTGAGTATCCATATACACAAATCATTAAAAACAAGCTCACAGGTGCAAAACGTTATGAAAAAGGTAATGGGATGTTTATCTTTAGCTCAAGGCCATGTTACTTCAATTTAGTCAGACCCCACCAGGAGTCCTGCGTTCAGTTTCGAGTACCACTCCTCAGGAAGGATATTTTGGCTCTGGAGCGCAGATTCACCTGAATGTTACCAGGGTTTAAAGGGTTGAATTATGAGGACAGATTGCAAAACTTGGGACTCTATTCATTTCCTTGAGTTCAGAAGGTTGAGGGATGATTTGATGGAGGTGTGTAATATAATAAAGGGATTTGATAGGGTAGATACAGAGAAACTATTTCCTCTGGTGGGGGAACAAAGGGGCACAATCTTAAAATTGGCGCTAGGCTATTTCATAATGAAATTGGAAGGGAGTTTTCACCCAAAAGATAGTGAAAATCAGGAATTCTCTTCCCCAAAAGGCTGTGGATGTTGGGTCTATTCACATTTTCAAGATGGGGGTAGATAAATATTTGTTATGTCAGGGTATTAAGTAGGGTCCGGCGATATATCGATAAATCGCTAAAACCCGATATAATTTTCATATCGATACGCCGATATAGACATTTCAAAATGATCGATATATCGAAAAATCTATATATCGAGGTAAAAAATCGGAATGCGCGCACACTGAACTACAAGACCCAGAATGCTCATCTCTATACACAATGCACAGACCGAGGTGCAAAGCCGCCATATTGTATTCATAGTCCTCGAATACAATATACAGGTATGCAAGGGCTGGGGTGGGGGAGAGAAGGCTGAGGGGGGACAGGGGGAGAGAGATGGCTGGGGGGGGGTGAGGGAGAGAGAGACAGTTGTGGGGGGTGAGGGGGAGAGAGACGGCTGGGGGGAGGATGTGGGGGGTGAGAGATGGCTGGGTGGGGGGTGGGGGGGAGAGAGACAGCCGGGGGGGCGGTGGGGGTAGAGAGAGACGGCGGGGGTGGGTGTGGGGGAGAGAGAGAAGGCGGGGTGGGGGGGAGAGAGAGACGGCATAGGGGGGGGAGGGGGAAAGAGATGGCTGGGGGGGTGGGGGGGGGAGAGAGACGGCGGGGGGGTGTGTGTGTGAGGGAGAGAGAGACGGCTGAGGTGGGGGGGGGGTGGGGGGGGAGAGGGACGGCGGGGGTGGGGGGAGAGATACGGCGGGGGTGTGGGGGGAGAGACGGGGTGGATGTGATAATATACAGATAGATAGAGATGGGGGGTTATGTGAGAGAGACACAGTGACACAGACAGAAAAACACAGAGATGGAGAGAGTGAGAGACACAGAGAGAGAAAGATATTTACCTCTTGAGGAGATAGGCCCCAAATGCGCGCGCACCCGGAATGTGCGCGCACTCTGAATGCTTGTGCACTCCAATGCACAGACCGAGGTGCAAAGCCGCCATATTGTATTCATAGTCCTCGAAAACAATATACAGGTATGCAAGGGGTGGTCAATGTAGCAGACATGGCAAGAAAAACTGTTTATTCCTGGCACCATTCTGAGAATTAATGATATTGTAATTCTTTGTATTGGGAGTTTAGAAATTCATCCGTAGAGAATAAAAGCACTTATACAATTATAGATACAACTTACTGAAACAGGTTCTTCACCTGCCTGGCACTGGGGACAGGCTTGGCACATGCCTGTGGTCTTATTTAGGTATTCATTTTCACCACACTGTAAAGTATAGTCGGCATGGATTGAGGACATCAAAGTAACCTAACATTAGGAAACAGATACCAACTGTTAAGACACTTCCAATTGTAGTTATTATTCAAATTGTTAACATTAACCTAAATACACACCTGTATTACCAGATCAGAAAGTGTAACATGTCTAGTCATCCTAATTTCTAAATATTGCTACATAATGCCATATCTCCCAATCATCATCTTAAACCTCTCTAAAGTTATCACAATATTAATAATCCTTGCATTTGTTATTGCACTTTATCACGTCTTCTAGACGTCTCAAAGCACTTCACAAAATATACTGTAAAGTGAATTGACCCTGAGACAGTTCTATCACCCTTATATGTACACCCATGATTTGGCTCGCTCTCCTTTCTAGTGTAATGGGTGGCCTCTGTGTTCAATTCTCACTAATGATGAAAGTCCTTATAACTAGATGTAACTTGACCAATGAGTTCTTCCATGATGGCAGATACTACCAATTATTATTTAAATTATAGCAAATTAGAAAGCTTCAGTGAGATGAATGTGGGATGATGAACCTGGAAGATTGATAATAATTCTCCCTTAAAATTAATAATAATAATCCTTGCATTTGATAGAGTGCTTTTCACGTCTTCTAGACGTCTCAAAGTGCTTCACCAGAATATATTGTAAAGTGAATTGACTGTATATTTGTGGGCAAAATTCGGCAGTCAATTGCGCACAGCAGTGTCCCACAAACAGTCAAGGATTGAAATGACCAATTTATTATTGTTTGCTCAATACTGTCCTCCTCTGCCCCATTCTGGTTGAGCTAAAATATGTTGAAGGGCTTTCTTTTTCCACCATTGGCGGGCTCATGTCGTCTCCCGCATCAGGCTCTATGATCCTATCATCCCCATCCTTGCCCAGCTCGACTGGCTCCCCATCCCCTGGGGTTGGGTTTGAAATCTTCATCCTTGCCATCAAAGCTCTCCAGAGCTGCTCCTTCCTACCTCTGTAACCTGCGAACATCAGGTCTTCAGCCTCTCTGCCCCCATACTTTGGAACTCTATCCCACAGCCCTGTCGCCTTGTTCCCTCCCTGCCTCCTTCATCTCTGCTTCGAATGCGCCTTTGGTCACTGTCCAACCCCTACCCTCCCTGCCCTCTACCCTCCCTGAATTATCTATTTAAGTGTATTTTTCCTTTTGAATAGGTATGTTAAAAATAATCATTAAGTAAAAGTGAGGTTCTGAGTTTTTGTCAGCTAGGTGTCTAGCATATGTGGTAACTCATCACCATGCCTCAGAGTAATAATCCTAGCATGTGATATGCCATTTTTCACATTGGAACAACATCTCAAAGTGCTTCAAAAGAAGTTTAATTGCGTAAACTTTCGTAGGCAAACACCGGAGCCAATTTTCACAGAGTATTGTCCTATAACAGCCTATAACCTATAAAGTGAGTCACCAATTTTATTTGGGTGAGCATCCAAACCAGACAGAGTTACACATATGAATTATGAATGCCACTAATAGATGGACATTTCCTGTGTTTAGAATAGAATGTGTACTCCCTTCCTGGAGAGAGTGATAGACAAATACAATTTGTCCCTTAATCATGAAGCAATGCCATTCCCTCTTAAAAGTGCAGATTGTAAAATGTTTTAGTTTTTCCTTTGTATTTTTACAAGGAAAATACATGAATAGCAACAATAGCTGCTATTGTGGAAACAAATATAAAATTGGGACACAATGATAACATGAACACTTAGAGAAACACAAAATAATTAGGTTGTTTTTGTCTCTCTGTTTTCCTAATACTGTGCAGTACTTCCATTAAAGTTATTGTGGAGTCCTGTAGCTCAGTGGTTAGAGCACTCGCCTTGCAAGTGAAAGGACCCGAGTTTGATTCCTGGCAGGGTGAAACCTTGGGTAAATTTCCTTACTCCACATTCCTGATAACAATCCCTCAAGAAAAAACAATAATAATTTGGTCACTCAATCCACAACTGTTTGTGGGTCACTGCTGTGAGCAATTGGCTGCTGCTTTTCGCATAGAAATATAATCAATTCACTTTACAGCATATTCTGTGAAGCAATTTGAGACATCTAGAAGATGTGAAATCACAATATCAGGATTATTATTATTACTCTAGTTGATGTAATGGGACTTCAGAAACACTTGCCTGTGATTAATGAAGATTTTCAAATGGACTCATGCTTTACAAGACATGAACATAAGAGTATATTTATGTACTATCAATTACTGCAGTAAAAAGCCCATTTATCCGGCACCCTTGGGACCCAGCCAATGCTGGTTAAAGCGCGTATAAAGGCTGGAAAAAAAAATTAAACATTTAAAAAAAAATATTGTGCCAGATAAATTCCAGTTAATCGAATGGGGACTTTTATTTGAGGTGCTGGCTGTACAGAAGTTACGGTTGATCAGGTCACAGATAAACTGGCTTTTACTGTATTTGCTTTCATCCCAGCCAAAGCCATTGCTTCAGCATCATTCCAGTGTTTTTACACTGTACACTTACCAACAAAAAAGGGAAAACATGAATCCACACATATTCTCCATGATGTACCATCGTCCCGTGTGCTCGCCTGTAACATATTCAAAACAGATACAAGTTCAGCTAGTTAGCACACTTAACAACCAAACATTCTGAAACCAAAATTGATGCACAAGAATAATAATAATAAATAATAATAATAATAATAAAACTGATATTGATGCACAACAACCCTGTTATAACATGATGTTTCATATCCAAAAACGGAGACCTTGTGTTATAAAGGGGGATGCAAAACACAAATGCTCCTGATTTTTAAAAACAAAATATATATTCATTTGTTGATATATTTTTGCTTATCTAAGGCAGTATCAAATCCATTACAGAAGAAAATACACCACACTTTATTATCCCCGGGTCATCAAGTGGCTGTTAATATTACTTCTTGCACACCGTTTTCATGTTTGCGATGTGCAGGAAATGCTGCTGACATCACTTTCTCCTCCAAAGAGAATACTCTTTGCCGTTTAAAAGCAATATTTTTAGATACCAAACCTGCAGAATTCTGAAAAACCTGGTGCCTCGCTTTTACTTAATATTTGTTTGGGCACACCTGCTTGAAGCCAAAACATCTTTGAATACAATATCATATTTCATATTTCATATATCATCATTCATGCATTTGTCCCATCAAGGCTCGACTTTGGAAACTCCCTCCTTGTTGGCCTTCCCAGCTCTTCCCTTCACCGGCTGCAGATCATCCAGAACTCTGCAGCTCATGTGCTCTCCCACAGCAAGCTCCGCGATCACATCACTCCCATCCTCGCCTGGCTCCATTGGCTCCCCATCCCCCAGACGATCAAATTCAAGATCCTCTTCCTGTTCCTCACTTCATGGTCTTGCCCCTTCCTATCTCTCCGACCTGCTAACTCCCTACTAATCTCCCTGACCCTCTGTTCAGCGGGCTCCTGTCTGCTGCATTTCTCTCGCCCAACCCACCCTACCACCAGTGGCCAGGCTTTCAGCCTCTATGTTCCAACACTCAGGAACTCCATTCCACAGTCCTTCCACCTTGCTTCTTCCCTTGCCTCCTTCAAGACCGGTCTCAAGACCCTTCTTTTCGATCCTGCCTTCTGTTTGTAGTTGAGATATTTCAACCAAAAGACAACACCTTTCACAATGTTACACCCCCTCAAGCATTGGAGCATTAGTCTAGACTAAGAACTCAAGTCCCAATGTGGGGGGTTGTAAGGGTTGATTCAAATTTGTGACCCTACAGGGAAGTAAGGTTTGACACAAATGTTGTACAATAAACATTGTTGTTTATTAATTCAACATTAGTAATAGTTATAAATAATTAAAATAATACATCACAATAATGCTTATGTATCAATGCATAGTTCGCAACAATTTAATTTGACCAAACTAAATGCCGTGGGAGCGATAGACTAGCAAAGTCCAATTTCATATCCTTTTAAATCCAAATATAAGTCCACCAAAAGGTAGTCAAGTATAGTTGTACGGTTTCCAGTTCCATATCCAAAACTATCCAAGTTTCATGCCACATCAAAATTCTTATATGGCATGTCCAATTCAATCCCACTTCTTCAAGAGTTTCTGCTAGGTATCAATTCTTCCTTCTGATTCTCTTCCAAATCGATCTCCATTTATACAGTTCATTAGGTAATTTTTCATCTATTTTCATTTGCAAGATGGTTCCTTTATAAAAACAAATGCAACACAGCTCTCTCTCCAGCTGCAGACCATTTCTTCATGAGAAAACTACTGATAAGGACTAATAACTGGTTGTTGTTTATAGTCACAAAATAGTCTTTTGTGTCTTCTGTGAAGCTAGTCACAACTAGCTCCTATTACATGCAATTAAGCAAATGTCTCAAATATATATATAGTGTATATCGCTAATATAATTTGAGATATTATTTAACATATTAACTACAGAATCTTCATAATAATAATAATCCTTGGATTTGATATAGTGCTTTTCACGTCTTCACAGAATATGCTGTAAAGTGAATTGGGTGTACATTTGTGGGTGAAACACAGCAGCCAATTGCGCACAGCAGTGTCCCACAAACAGTTGTGAATTGAAGGGATTCCCAAGAGATTATTGTCAGGCATGTGGAGTAAGGAAACTTGCCCAAGGTTTCGCCCTGCCTGGAATTGAATCCAGTTTTCTCACTTGCAAGGTGAATGCTTTAACCACTGAGCAACAGGATAGCTGTGCCTGTGAAGGGTGCAGAGGTGAAGGGTGCTAATTCCAAGAATACTGATGTAAACTAACTGACATTCATAGCAATGTTTTACTGGGAAGGCAGATATTTTCTTTAATCTATTTTACGGAGCAATTGTGAACGTTATACTTGCACAAATATCTGTACAAAAGTTCCAACAGTTTAAAACCTTTGCAAAATATCAGATGCAGTTGACCAGAGCTTCAAATTTAGAAAATGTAAAGGTACTCTCTGTATTCTTCCATTATTTATATTCTTTATTATTATTTACAGTCTGCCCTCAGGTGGGTTAAGGTTACAAACTTAAACCCACTTTTAATACTGTTATTAATGTAAAATCGGTACCATTCTCCTCTGTCTCTTTCACTGCATTCGATCTCCAACATATTTCAACATTTTTATGATTCTTAATTGTTCAAAAAAATGTCTGATGCCTAATCCAACATTTACAGTGAATCATTTTTAAGAAAAACATAAATACACTAACAAGGTCATGCTTAAATTATATTCCCACAAAAATTTAAATATTACTTCAGTGGGTGTTCCCTGTTTTTAAATTGGCACACTTCATTTGCTTCAAAATGCTGATGTGTTTTGTACAGTATTCCAGATCTGAGCTGGGGGTTGGGATTTGGGAGGGTGGAGGGCGGGGGAGCGGAAGGAAGCTAATCGAAAGCAAGCAGAAAGCTTGGTTTGTCTTGAAGGAAGGAAGGGATGTGGCGAGGTGAAGGGACTGTGGGGTGGATGTCCAGAGGGTGGGGGTAGAGTGGCTGAAGGCCTGCCCACCAATGGTGGAGTGGGAAAGGTGGGGAACTTGAAGTAGGTTGGAGCCCATTGAGCGGAGGGAGCTGGTAGGGTTGGTAGGGGGTTAGGAGGACCCTGAGATATTTACCGCTAGATAAACAGAGGTGTGTAGAGTAATGAAAGTTGCCCAAAATTTCACCCTGCCAGGAATAGAACCCAGGTCTCTCACTTGGGCTTACGCTAATTTAGTGGGGAGCGTGGACATGGAAGGCTTTGAAGGCGAGGACAAGGATCTTGAACTCCATCCCATGTGATGTGAGGGTGTGATATGGTTATGGAAACTACACAGGCTGCAGGGAGAGGACACAGGCTGCAGTTTTGGATGATCTGCAGGTTGGACCACCTATGTGATGGAGCCAGGCAATGTTGCAGAGGTGGGGGAAGCAGAATATGTTGTGGCCTGGATGAGGGGTAGAAAGGACATTTTTAGCATAGCAACAATTACCCACCTTTGTCTCATCTTTGTTTTGTAGAAGCATGTGCAGCAAATTGGCAGAGTGTGGAACAGGAAATGCCTAAAGAGGTAATTATGTGATGACGGTTTTACTCATTTAATCATTTGTTTGATCCTACTTCCATTATTGATATGCTTATTGTCCCTTTGTGTGATTTTTAGCTAGCAAACCTGCAAAGCTGGGCTTTCAGCCTGTCTGCCCCCAATGTTCGGAACTCCACCCCATAATCCTTTTGCGTTGCCTCCTTCCAAAATCCGACTCAAGATCTTTTCGACTGTGCCTTCAGCCACCTCCTACTTCTCTGCCCTCCCTCGTCCCAGCCCTGCCCGCACCCCCCTCCCCCCACCACCCAACTTCCCCCGAGCTTGGATCCTGACCAATCCCTGTTCAGCAGCTTGGGGTATCCTCCTGATATGAAAGGCCCTCTACATACCAGTGTAATTTTGGTGTTGTTACTTACATTGCTCTCCAAAAACAAACCCTATTCAGCACATGTGAAAATAACGTTCACATTTCCTGGTAACTCCATGTTCCAAATGTACAGCGTATATCATAAACATGAACACCCCTCACCAGAGGTGGCACAGATAACCTCATCCATTCTGAATGCCCAGCTTACCATCCTCACATTACTGCAACAACATCAACTTTCATTTACAGAACCTTCACCTAGGGTAGGGTGGTCTAACCTTTTGGCTGCTGAGTGCCGGTTGCTCTATTTGAGAAATGTTCGCAGGCTGCAGAGGTAATATTTTTGTGGTTCCCTATATCCAGGGAATAGCAACATTTATGGGTTATGCAGGGAGCAGGCGGGCCAGATGAACTAGTGGGGTGGGCGGGCTGTTAGTTGGACCACCCTGACATTGGGTAATATTTCTGAGCGCTTCACAGGATGAAGTTGGACACTGAGCAAGGAAGAGGGCGAATTGGTCCCATGTCTATTCAAAACAGCAGGATTTCAACACTTTTCCCACATATAATAGGAGATTCTACCTGTGTCTAGATTTATGTAACATTTCAGGAGGGTGCAGAATTTGGCAAGTTATTGAATTCAGTCTTAACTTTAAAAACTTTTTGTAGGTCTTAAAAGAACTTATAGAGAACTGAATTCAAACTTAACACTGTATTAAGAATTTGCCAAATTCTTGACTCTCTGCAAGAAGCATAAAGTACGACTGCATAAAATAAAATAAATCCAAGCCCAGGTGTAATTTCTCCCCATAACCACTAATGAATAAAAGGATAATGTACTGGGTTTATTTTATATTGGTAATTCTTTTCAGCTGCTTGTACAATACTGGACTTTCATAAACGTGAAGTAAGTACAGTGCTGGGGTACTACCAATTTAACAGCCTGCAGAACCTTTCCAGCCAGGCTTTTCCCTTGTACAACGGAAATTGTGAGTTGCAACACAAAGCAGAAGATAAATACTGGGTTTCAGTAACAGGAGCCCCAAAACATTTGATGACTGACATAAAGAAGACAATTTTCCATATAACAGAACACAATGTCCTCAGTAACACTGCACATTTTACCCCACCTAATAAAAAAATTTGTGTTGCTTAATACAAAGATAATAATACTTGCATTTGATATAGCACTTTTCACGTCTTCTAAGACGTCTCAAAGCGCTTCACAATTGGTTAAGCAATGCAGGGTGAAATGAAATGAATTGACACAGCACTGAGCTGTGTTCACAGGAATCAAACCTGTGACATTCTGGTGTTTGTGGCATGATATCACACTCAGCGAGACCTTCATTCACTATGTGGAGCTCCCCTTTGACTCTTTCGAATTTACTTTTTTCTTTTTGGAGAAGGTTAAATGTTCCTGGTGTTCTGTAGAATTCAGCCAGTTTGTAACCTTGCACTGGACGACAATTCTCCACATGTCTGACTCAAGATTGCTAACAGGTGATCTATAGCTGTCAGCGGGTTTGTGCAGATATCAATAACAAGAACAACAAGAACTTGCAGTGATATAACACCCCTCAAGCAGGAGAGTGTCCCACAGCCTTGACAATGGCGGAGCAGTACGCTGAGCCAGGGTGAGGAGGAGATGACCATATTCACAATTCAATAGGAAGATTCATCAGGCACAACCTAAAGATAGTGAAGGAAGGGGCAAGCAGAGGGCTAGAGGAAGAGTGTTTCGGAGTTTCGGGGCGTAGTGGCTGAAAGTGCAGCCACCATTTGTGATTAAAATTGTCAGGGAAGGAACAGCAAATGATCAGTGATCACTATTCATAACCAGGAATTACTCATCTTACAAACTGACGGACAATTACCGCAACAATATTGTAAAGGTTTTATCTACATCCTCGGCAGACAAGTCATGGACCGCTTTTACTGGGCTAATTCCAAACCTCTAGTACTGGTGCTATCGCCACTCATCCTTCAAGAGAATTTATTTGATCTAATACTTCCAGAATATCAACTCTACTGTCAACTCTTTCCAAATCAGGTTCCTGTCCTACTGTCAAATAGTCACGGCTTATATTTTCAGCCTGGACACTATTTGGTGTTCAAACTAAAACATAAAACCAAGAAATTTTGTAGGCAACAGTGGAGCCAGCTTTGCTCTATAGGACAGTAATAGAGCCACTCCACAATTCTCTGCTGCGCAATTTCCTCTTAAAACTGAAATTGGCTGAGGATGTGCAGTCAAATGTTCGACCACATTGACCACATTGGGCATCAGATAGCCACATGGTTTAATTGTGCAAACTACCAGCAAACAAGTAAATCAAAAAATATCTTCAATAATTTACTGTACTGTACCTGGAAAATCTGAAACCAACATTGTAATTAACAGGAACATTCTGTGACTGAAGCAGACCAGTTTTTGCCAGAACCCAGTTATAACTCCACTAATCATGTCAGATCAGTATGTTATTCATTTCAGTTCTTACTGACCAAAATTTGGGAACATAATAAGAGCGTTTTAACCATTACACTCATCATGAGATTAAAATATCTACTTATACTGTGGCATATAAAGAAGCCCTGCAGCCCAAACCCACAAACTCTAAGTACAGGCACAGTCTAAATGTTTAAAGGCTTCATTCGTTAAAGTCCTTAAAGCCACAAGTGACAATAAGAACCCGGGATTGTTCAACTTCAAAAATACACAGGCCTTACACTTTGCAGTAAATCCTGCGAAGTGCTTTGAATCATCCCCCTAATATGAAAAGCGCTTTATTAAATGCAAGGATTACTTGTTTTAATAACATTTCAAATTGAATAAATACTCAAAGAGGAGCAGTATGAAAGGGGAAAAACAGCAGGGAATTGGGATTTGGCTCTGGTGAGTGTTGGAGTTGGTGCAATGATCGGCTTAGTGGCCTCTTTTATGCTATAATGCTTGTCCGAGTTTCTATTGTTACAGAAGTTTTAACTCAGCAAAATTTTGTCAAGAGCTGAGCTATCCAGGATGAAGTGAAATAAAATGATTGAACCTAACACAAACCAGGAATCATACTTGTGATAATTCTGGTGTTTATGATTGATGATTGAAATAAGTGAACTTCACCTGAATTTAATTGGGAACCTCTGACACACACTGTGGATTGGGGTCGAGTGGGTTACTCAATCCGCTACTGTTTGTAGAACACTGGTGTTCGCAAGTGGCTGCCATGTTTCTCTCACAAAATATACAGTCAATTCACTTTACAGTACATTCTGTGAATTTGAGATGTCTCAAAGACTTGATAGGGCGCTACATCAAATGCAAGGATTATTATTATTATATTATGTATTATTATGGAGATATCACATATATGTAATGTGGTTTTATTTAAATACAGGTTTCAGACATATATCAGGGTTTATGTGCCAACTTTAGCAACAGCCTATTCTCCCACAGCAGTTTTCAAGTCCAAATTACTTTGGGTTCCTCACTTCATGAAAGAGGCCTTACAGGGGGTGAGGAGGAGGTTTACAACAGAGATACCAGGGATGAAGGGCTGCAGTTTGAGGAGAGATTAGATTAACTGGTTCTGTTTTCATTGGAGCAAATAAGGTTGAGAGGGGACCTAATACATGTGCATAAAGTTACAAAGGATAAATAAGAAGATGTTATTTCTATTGATAGGGGAGTCAGTGAATAGGGGACATATTTATATATGAAGAGCAGCAACAGGAGAACTGAGTAGGAATTTTTTTCACCCGGAGATCTGTGGAGATGTGGAACATCCTGTTGAGTAGGGTGGTAGACGCAGAGTCTGTTGTAACTTTCAAGAGAAAGTGGACAAGAAAGGCAGCTTGAAGGATTATGGGGATGAAATGGGGTGATGCAATTAAACGGATCCCCTTACAGACTTGATGAGCTGAATATCTTCCTTCTGCACAGTAGGTTTTATGTTTTCTACTAATTCAAAATTAAGTTGTACGTGTGTCAGTGCATTACAGTGGCACCAAATGGTTAACTGTGCAGTGGAAAATCTAAAACCATATGGCAGTTTTCACGGCTTTGTGCCAAACGAGAACAATTTAGGACTTCAGTTACATCTCAAAGTTTTTCATTACTTCGTGATTTTACAATATCATTTGGACATCCTGCCAAGGTCCTCCAACTAATAGAAAATCTTACAATGTACGAAAAGCAACTACATATGGCGCAGAATTCCTGCCAAAGAATGGAGTCAGTCAGATAAGCAGAACAAATTCTTAACATTTGAAAGAGATTCTGGGACCAAGAAGATTGTCTGTGGATTCAATGAAGAACGAGCAACGTTTTTGCCAGAGAGTCCACCTGACACTACCTCTTACTGCTTCTAGACTGCCTGCAGGACCTTGGCCATTGTCTATTTGACCAGGTGCTGGGCAAGAATGTATTACAGTATTAATGAATTATCCATTTTTTTGCACGAGGGCACCCCAAACAACAAGCAAACCACACAAATTTAGACTGCCTCAACCAGCAATGGCAAACAGAGCAATTCTTTATCCCTATGGGTGGTGCTTGTAAATATAAAATAGTAGCGAGGTAATAGGAATAAAACAACAGTTCTGACCTATATGTGCAATGAACAATATTCACTGCCTGTGTGGCCTACTTGAATGAAAGGAATTCACACCTGGATGAGTTTTTTCTCCAGTAGCTTGCAATACATCTAATTACTGTTTTTCTTCAAACAGTAGAAGCATTTCCAAATCAGAGGTTCCTCATTGAAGCACTAAGATGACAGGTGTTGGGATATCCGAACCTCACACTAGTATTGTTATTGAGAATAAGGCATATTCGACTCAAAGTTCCACCGCGTCTTAAGACTAACATACAATATTTCAAGATCATGGAGAATTATGGAACATTCTAAAAAATGAACTTTCAATTTAGAAGCTGGTTCTCAATACAAGAACTCCAGAAAGCATCTTGCAAAATTCAGCCAGAATTTTCCAATTTTGCAATTCACCATGTCTTACATTTTCAAGCAACATGGTTTGACAGGTTCAACCTGGGTGCAAGCTGAAGCCTGTAATTTGGGCAGAACAGAGGAAGTCTAATCTCTGCTCACAGCTCATTCCTGTAACACCAGGGATAATCCTCGTCGCGCTCCTCTGCACTGCCTGTAGGGCATGGGCAGTCCCCATAGTCACTCAACCATTTGTACATGGTCGAGAACTATACATGGTCCTTACCTTTAGTGCATTCAGATTCTATTTAAGATTTGTGATTAAAAAAGGTATCACTCAATCCACGGCTGTTTGTGCAAAACGCTGTGCGCAATTGGATACTGCGTTTTGCCTACAAAACATACAGTCACTCAACTTTACAATATATAGTATTCTGTGATATTCTGTCTCAATAACGTGATAAGGCGCTACAACAATGCACAGATTATAATATTATTTATAAGCACCAACAGTAGACACAATGAATCGAATGGTCTTCTGCTGTGGTCAAAGATTGTTATGGTTTTAATGGATATCTTTCCCCCACCCTTCGTACATTTGCTGATTATTGGTAAATTTTTCCCTATGTGACAACTTCTATGTACATTTTTTACTTTGACGAGCAAAGATCCACAAGAAAAAATGGCAAACCAACTATATTTCTATCTAGTTGGGGGGGATTGGAAATCAGATGGGATTCCCATTCCTGAATATCATCCCCTGCAGAAGGTTTATGGATTTCAGATTATTCCTATTATTATTAGGACAGATAGAAGATGGAAAAGAAGTAAGAAGGAGAAAGACGGGCACAAGGTAGCTAGCAAAATTAAAACATTTAAATGTATAGAAAAGTGTGTCTTATGTGTTCATCTTTTATAATTGATAGACAATATTACAGTAGTTAAATATTCCTTTGATTTCCTTAAATATTATTGCAAAAATACTGTTGAGGTTCGCCTACAAATTGACACTTTATCAACAAAATAAATCTGGGGATGTGGTTTGAGATATCCTCCCATTATTACAGTAACTCAGCTGGCATCACCGTTACTGACTAAACAGTAACAGCTTAGTTGTCAGCAGTTCACGTCTTTAATGTTCCCCAACCAAATCGTAAAGGTCATTGACAAACTATTCTGCGTTTGTACGTCAATACAAAAAGAGAATAGCATCACACACACAGATATCATCTCACACACACGTGCATATAGATAATGTCACAGTTTCACATACATCCACACCTTATAGAGATCATCACAGATACACATATCCGGTCACATACACAGACATTGTGACAGAGGCACACATGTACACCCACATGCATAGACATTGTCATACATACGCACAACACACACCTACACAGAGACATTGCTTAGAGACATTGACATTCTGATAACTCATCACTCAAATGGTAAAGTGCTTAGCGGCAAGTTAGCAGGAACGGCAAGTGAGGCATACGTTTAAAAATACATAAGCAAACGTGGCCGGGATATTGACAGCAATGATGACTTAAATGATAGTGACAACTTAATCCATGGTTGAGTTATCAGGAGTATGCTGTTAATATAATAATATATGTTAATATAATATCTAATGCAATTTACTACAAAATACAAAATTGGAGCTCCTGTAGCTCAGTGGTTAGAGCCCTCGCCTTAGAAGTGTGACACCTGTGTTTGAATCCAGGCAGATCAGGGCAAAACCTTGGGTAAGTTTCCTTACTCCACACACCTAATAATAATCCCTCCAAAATTTTTTAAAATAATTTTCAATCCACGACTGTTTGTGGGACACTGCTGTGCACAATTGGCTGCCGCGTTTCACCCACAAATATACATTCAATTCACTTTACATTGTATGAAACGCTTTGAGACGTCAATAAGATGTGAAAAGCACAATATCAAATGCAAGGATCATTATTATTATATAAAATGCAAGGATATTATTATTATATAAAATGCAAGGATATTATTTATTAGTTGAATGTCACAGTATGTTTCCTTTGTATTTAAGATAAGTACCAGATGTAAAAAAAATCTTTGCATTTGGGCCTTTGGGATTGCAATGTTTTATCGAAGTCAATTGTTTGAGAATCAGTTGGAAGATGGAATTCACAATAAATCAATGACAAAAGCCGAATATGAGTCCCCTATAACAGCTTTTAAAAGAGATTTGTATAGAATTGCATCGAATAATGCAGCATGGAGATATACCCTACAAACCTCCACCCCTCCTGATCCCTCTCGGACAGCCCTATATTCCATCTCCCTCATGCATGTGTGGAATTGAATAGATACAGTACTTGAAAAGGAAGAAGATAAAAGTGCTTAGGAAGAGAGCAAACATTTGGCAATAGACTGGTTATTGCCAGTAAAGAAACTAATACCAGTTAATGTTTAATTGCTAAATAACCTCCAAATTGTCTACAATTTCTATGATTCTATAATAACATTGGCAATGAAATTAGTATCTAATCTAGTGCCTATGAAACCCGAAGCTTCTTTTCAAGACTAAGTTTGCCCCAAAGCAATAAGTTTATACCTTTGAAGTCAAGGGAAGCTTGAAGCTCACACAAAAAAAAAACCTGTAACATTTGCCAATGTGGGAGGCGCTTATTAAAAGGAGTTTCTTTTATGTGTTGGGGAGATGTTTAGCTTTAGAAGCTTCAATACAAGGAACAGGAAACCTCAGGATTTCTGTTCTAAGAAGAAAATCTGTATTCACCTCCAACTTTTTCAATACATTATTTTGGAGAACAAAAACTGTAAAAATTAAATATTTAATTATTGATTTATATTTCCTTTTCTTGATTGATTTTTGAAACCAGACAATGTATGTATAATCCATGACTGTTTATGGGACACTGCTGTGCGCAATTGGCTGCCGTGTTTTGCCCACATATATACGGTCAATTAACTTTACAGTATATTCTGTGAAGCGCTTTGAGATGGCGATAAGATGCGAAAAACGCTATATCAAATGCAGGATTATTATTATTACACATTTTATTTTTTGATCTGATAGGTGTCTGACACATGAGCAATCCCAACATCATAGTTAAGAGTTTCCAAAACAGAGTTCCACATATCAAAAGTCACAAGATAGGTTCAGATGAATGCCCTTTGACTCATCTGATTTCATCCTTCCTACCCTACCATTCACTCTATCCTCGCTTTACAGCATCAAACTTTTTTTTAAATGAGTCTTGATCTCAACCAATCTTCCAGATAAGTTTTTCCCAATATTATTTAATATCTCTATAATGTCTGTCCCCACACTCTGGAACTCCATCTCAAAGTCCTTTTGCCTCGCTCCTTCCCTCCCTCGCCTCCTTCAAGGCCGGTCTCAAGAACCTCCTCTTCGACCGTGCCTTCTGCTGCCCTCCTAACTCTCTCCTGCCACTCCCCCCTACACTGCCCCTCTCCCTTGCTCGGGTCCCGACCTGACTGTTCAGTGCCTTAGGACGTCCTCCCGGCGTGAAAGGCGCTCTATAAATGTAATTTTGTTGTTTGTTGTTGTTGTATATGAAATTTAATCTTGTACTATATGTGATTGTCAGTAATTACAGGCTTGACATAAGTGCATAAAAACACCCTGTTTTTAAAGTACGAAATATACATTATTAATTACAAATTCTAAACAAAATGTGTTTGTTTTCCCCAAAAATACTCAAATCAGAGGAAATATGGATTTTTGCCTTGACTGCTTCACCATCAACTCACTACAAACCATAGAGCTTACACCCATAGACTTTTATCATATTCCAACCTGAAAATTTATGTTGCAAAGGTAGAGCTTTCCAAGTGTGGAATGTAACCCTCTGTTTGAAGTTGGGAAGATTTACTGTTTCATAAACTGAGAGACTGACATGGTTGTTCAGCTATTTGTTTGGACATGTTTTTTTCCCTCAGCCACAGACGAATTGCCTCTGGAAATTCTGGAAATTACGAAACGACCACAAGCTAGAAGATAAAGACCCAAAGGATTATTAACACTATAATTAATGCACATGAAATATTTACTCCCTAGGGAGATCCCAACAAGATCAACCAACATTGTACCAACAACAGTTAAAAAAACAGAGGCAGTAATTTCAAACAAACGCTCCATTGATATTTCAAGATGTGAAGTTCTACTATCTGCATACAATGATAGGCTTTTGGTCAAACTATTTATTTTATTACTTCCTAAAATTACAGCATAGATGATAACCCCCATCCAACGATGATTACAGAGTTGAAATGTTACTCTCTAGCATTCTAATTATTCACATGTTATATTGACTGAAAGTATTTGGGAAAATTGCTGCAGGTTTCCTGCCTACATTTATCGGATACTAACTTGGATGGCTTGTATTTTGTAAATAAGATTTCCCTCAGGACTTTATTTAACATGACCGGTGATTACTGTTTATTGAAATAGTATCCAACAAACTGAGAGATTACTTTTATGAGGGTGGTGGTGTGGGCTGCAGTGGTGATGTGGGTGGGGTGTGGCTCACAGTACTATATTTTATTGCTTTGTTACCTTATGAACATATGTCTGCTTGAAATTTTTTACTTTAAAATAACTGCTTAGAGTTACTGTTAAGGCATGTCTACCCGTACGCTCCCTGTCCTCCAGGCCTCCTGATCCCAACACCCTGCTCAGGTTCAAACCCCTGACTGTCCAGTTCCTTGGCACACTTTCCTGGTGTGAAAGACGGTATACAAATGTAATTTGGCTTTGCTATTATTGTTGTTGACAAAATAGAACCACAGAGGTTTACAACAGTAATGGAAGCCATTTTGTTGTTGAGGCACAGAATCAAAGAATCATAGAATTTGTCAGCAAAAAAGGAGGCCATTTGGCCCATTGAGTCTGTGCCTGCTCTTTGAAAAGAGCTATTCAAAGTCAATTCCACTTTGTGGCTCTCTCCCCATAACCCTGCAACCCATCCTCCCCAAATAAACATCCAGAGTATAACTTATTTCATTACAGAATTACATGCTTGTAAAAGGCAAATATAAATGGCTATGGGGCCATTTATATTTATATGAGTAAGCGAGTCTATAAAAATAGACTTATTGAGTCAAACAGTAAGTACACTGTTTGTAGCTGCAACATTTTATGATTTTATGATTCGCTCCTTCCTTTCTGTGCTGCTGTTAGGTCCCATTCCCAGTTCTTCCCTGTAACCTTTGATATTTTCCTTCGTCTTTTTCAACAATTATGGATTCATCTTCAACGGTAATTTGTGGTAAAGCAGTCCACATTTTGCAGCAAATTATAGGCTTTTGCTATGAGAAAACCTCAAACGGTGTTTTACATAGACAGAGAAGGAGCCTGAGCTGGGAGGGAGCAGGGGGAGAGAGAGGCTTTGGTGGGTTAATGCACAGTCAAAGAAGAAGGTGTTACATGGGATTTGAAAGCATAGTGGGAAAGAGGGATTTGGCGAGATACAACAACAACAAAACAAAACTTACATTTATATAGCGCCTTTCACGTCGAGAGGACATCCCAAGGCGCTGTACAGTTAGGTAGGACAAGAGCAGGGTGGGAAGGATCAGGGCAGGATGAAGAATAGTAGGAAAAGTAACTGTATATTAGTGGGTGAAACGTGGCAGCCAAATTGCGCACAGCAGAGATAGTGCCAGAGGGAGGGGATAAAGTGACCTTAGCACACAACCCTGTTTGTAAAAAATGTTCTTCGAATGCCCAGCTATTTTCTCCTGGCAATAATCCTTAATTTTTGGCCTTTATTTATTCAGTTGCCAATCAGCTTGATTTGTTTTTAAAATTATTTACCTTGCCAATATCATTCAAAACATCAAAAACTTTTATTACCTTAACATTTGTTATCCCAGCCAAAACAGACAAATTGTTCAAATCTTTAACTATAACCTCTGAACTGGTGACATCAAATGAATCTCTACTGTGTCCTCTCTATGGTTGTGGTAACCATTATAATGGAGTCACTATACATTTTGCTCCCCCTCTCCCTACATAACCAAAGCACAATGATAATACCCAAATGAATTGCAGACCAAATGACCAAATCAAATGGATTCCTCTTCTAAATCATTCAAATATTGTCTGCTCAACTTCAGCTCTTTTCAAAGAGCCAGAACAGACTCAATGAGCCAAATGGCCTCCTTTTTATCTGTAAAATTCTATGATTCTATGAGGCGCTGCAAGTTTGAGCACTACAATTCTTTGCAATAGTGCCACAATGTAAGTAAAATAGTGAATGTTTACATGAATAGGCAGAAGCCTGACCATAATAACTGAATATGAACACATTTGTGGCAATTAATAATGCATTCAATGTAATCCTTATCAAACCCCACTAAATTAGCCACATTCCACTATTTCAAACAAAAATAGAAATTGCTGGGAACACTCAGCAAGTCAGGCAGCATCTATGGAGAAAGGAAAAGCGAGTCAATGTTTTGGGTCCACGAGCCTTCGTCAAAACCTAGTGAACGTGCCAAGGAGGAAGCTGAAAAAGATCTAGGGGGTTTAGATGCTACCTGATCTGCTAATTGTTGCCAGCGATTTCTGTGTTTGTTTTAGATTTCCAGCATCTGCAGTATTTTACGTTTTTGTTCCACTATTTCAATATTGACTGGATCGAACAGTTGTATCTAAACAAAACCTTCTGTCCTTGAGGCAGATTTGATCGCAGGAATAGAAGGAACCTATTTAATTCAGTTGGTTTCCTCTTCAGTGACGTCAAAATGGCAATTTTGGGCTTGAAAACTGTGTTGAAAGCATCACTGTTGTGCCTAGGAGGAGGGGAGTGGTATCTAACACAATGTTACAGTCCGAGGGAAGTCCCCATTTAAATCAATTGATGAAAATTGGCATTTGATGGCCTTGGTTTCCTCCCCTTCCTCCAGTGAAAAACTAGCCCGAGGACAGCATATTTAGGAATAGCTGATTGCACAGGATATCACAGATAGAAGTTGTGCAGATGAGAGTTGAGTGTAAGGATTTAGCCAGTTAGTAATTACAACACAAATGGTAAATTATGAAATGTCACAAATTTAGACACAAAAATCATGGCTCCTACAATTACCATTGCTTATTAGAAAACATGCAACAAGCAGTAAAGTTAACAGTTTTGATTTTTGTATGATCTGATCAATATGACATTGCATGCTTGCCCTACATAACATCTGCTCATCTTTGATGGGAATCCATTGTTGTGTTGATCAGTAATTCCTGTGAATTGATATAGCTGGTGACACTCATGCCTCTGATTGATAAATGCAAGGTACTACATATAGGAACCAAGTATGGGAAACACAAGCACTCCATGAATGGGAAAGATCTAGGGGGTTTATTGACTCATTGCTCACTATGTCAAAACAATGGGAGGCAGCAATAGATAAGGTAAACAGAATGCTATATTGCTAAATCAGTTGAGCTCACAGTCAGTGATCTGGCCAGACTGCACCTTAAATACACCAGAAGTTTCTGGTCACCATGACATAAGGCTTAGAGGTGATGCAGAGGAGAGCAATGAGGATGATCTCCACTTAGAGTAATGAGCTATGTGCAACGAATAGTCAAGGTAGGGCTTGGTACCGAAGAAGCAATAATATAATAATAATCCTAGCATTTGATAAAGCACCTTATCAGGTTTTATAAACGTCCCAAAACGCTTCACAGAATAATAATGGTAATACTAATAATCCTTTCATTTGATATAGTGCTTTTTATGTATTCTAGACATCTCAAAGCACTTCACAGAATATACTGTAACGTGAATTAACTATATTTGTGGGCGAAACACGGCAGCCAATTGTGCACAGCGATGTCTCAATATACTATGAATTGAATTGCCTATATATTTTGTGGGTGAAATGCAGCAGCCAATTGCGCACAGCAGTGTCCCACAAGTAAACCCATATCATTACTTTGGGATGTATCATGATCGTAGAACAAGAGGACATGGGTTTAGAATTGTAAATGGCAACTTCAAGACAGATAAGAGGAAGTTTTTCTTCATGTGGAAAGTAATAAACAGTTGGAACGGGTTGCCACAAAGGTGGTAGAGGCCTGGACACTGGACTCATTTAAAAAACAGCTTGGTGCAGTGATGGGGGGACTGTAGGGTGGGTGTTCTGGATCAATAACAAAAACAAAATTACATTTATATAGCGCCTTTCACATCAGAAGGACATTCCAAGGCGCTGAAGAATTAATTTGGTGGGCCGAAGGCCTTCTTCATCCAAACCAATGTTGTTATCTTGTGATAACAGTCTTATCAGTCTATACTGACATTCTAATGTAGTGCTGGGGGAAAGCTGCATTTTTGGAGGTGTCATCCTTCGAACGAGAATGTTATACCTAGCTCTGAGCGTTTTTTCAGGCATACTTGATAAGTCCCATGGCATGATTCAAAAAGAGAAGAGAGTTTCTACTGGAGTCCTGGCCAACAATCACTCAGATAAAATTGGTCATTCACTTCATGATTAATAATAATAATAATAATCCTTGTATTTGATATAGCGCTTTTCACATCTTATCGATGTCCCAAAGTGCTTCACAGAATATACTGTAAAGTGAATTGACTGTATATTTGTGGCGGAATCGTGGCAGCCAATTGCGCACAGCAGTGTCCCACAAAAGTCGTGGATTGAAATGACCAATTTTATAATTGTGGTTTTTTTGGACGGATTATCATTAGGCATGGGGAGTAAGGAAACTTGTCCAAGGTTTCACCCTGACCTGCCTGGATTTGATACTGGTCTCCCCAGCTTGGTCTCCCCAGCTTGCAAGACAAGTGCTCTAAGCACCCAGCCACAGGAGCTCCTGTTGGTGGGACATTGCTGTGTACATTTGCCTGCATTCTAAAAGGTCCCTATACTTTAAAAGAAATACTGTGAAGCACTTGGAGACATCCTCTGATGTTAAAGTTGCTTTATTAAATGCAAGGATTATTTATTGCTATAGATAAGTACTTTGGTATGTACAGTATAATATCAACAACAAAACTATTTGCCTACAATGCTACAATGTAGCTTATCCTTACAATATTTATTAATATTACAATATTACAGTAATACCATACTATATCCTCAGTGCAAACCCTCGTTAATTATTACGATATCACTTTGCTGATTAATCATAAATCTCTACTCTTCTCCACACATCCTGTGGTACGTGGGCTCTTTGCATCGAATGTTAACTCACTTTAATTGTGTGAAAAAATCTACGACTGCAAAATACTGTAGGACTACAGGATGGTGGTCTGTACCACTTTGTACACTCAGTTGTGGACTCCTGGATTTTGCCCCTCAGGTTCAACAGTCAATATATCATGTTGTCTTACCCTATTAATTCTCTGATACTGGTTTAAAGCTCCTTACGAATTCTCCCTAATAAAGTATGCAAATCACACTTTAGTACACCAACACGCCTTGCACCATTACATTGTCAACCATCGTCCTGACTCAGTTGGTAGCATTCCAGCTTTTTAGTCAGAAGTTCCAGGTTGAAGCCTGCTTTGAAGTTCTGAATTCATGTAGGCTGATGCTTGAATGCAGTGCAGTGGGCCTGTTGCATTGCTGGAGGTGCCGTGCTGCAGATGAGACGTTAATAATAAAAATAATAATCCTTGCATTTGAAATAGCGCTATTCATGTCTTCTTTACGTCTCAAAATGCTTCACAGAATATACTGCAAAGTGAATTGACCGTATATTTGTGGGCAATTTGATAAATGTTAAACTGAGGTCGAGCCCTCCCTGGCCTCCTTCAAGTTCCGCCTCAAAACTTTCCTCTTCGATGGTCCCATCGGTAACTCTTAATCCCCCACTTCTCTCCGCCCTCCCCCCCAATCCCCAACTCAGGTCTGACTTAGTGTCTGTCCAGTGCCTTGGGACATCCTCCTGACGTGACAGGCGCCATACAAGTGTAATTTTGTTGTTGCTGTTGCCTACCACTTCAGGTGGACAGAAAAAATCCCAAGGCACTACTTGAAAAGCATAGCGAGCAACTCTCAGGGTCTTAGACAATCATTACCCAGGTAAAAATAGTCATTTACCTAATAATAAAAGCAATCCTTACATTTGATATGGTGCCTTTCACATTTGGAGAACAATTTAAAACATATCATAGGATATACAGAACTGTACTGTGAAGTGTAGCAGCTGTGTGTATTTTAGTAACCGCTCTTTGTGGGACATTGCTATCATTATATTTTACTGTAAATCCTGTGAAATGATTTGAGATATTTTCCTGATGTGAAATATCAAAACCGTAAGGATTATTATTGTTGCTGCTAGGCACCACAAACTGTCTAAATGCTGTATTCACGTGGGTCAATTGTGGATTTCATGCCTGGACACATTTAAATACTTTTAAATATGACTTCCATTTCCAGTGCACGCAGAAGGCTGAAATCAGCATACAGTTGTAGGCATGAAAATAAAATTAAAATGTCTGTTTATTCACTCCAGATTAGAAACAGTGCAATATACAATATTTTGGATTTGATTCATGAGGCTGGGCTTCAACACTTCAAGATAAATAACGTAGATATCAATACTGCCTTTGGAATGGTCTATCTTATTAATGACATTTTATTTTCACGTAGCTTCGGTTTGCAGTAATCAGAGCTTTGTGTAGAGCAAACAGTATTGTGAGCCAACATTAACTGAAGCCATATTTCAGTGTACAGTAGAAGCCCGTTTAACCGGCACCCTTGGGACCTGGCCAGAGCCGGTTAAAGCGCCTGCCGGATATTCGGCATAAAACCCAACACCATTTTTTTTTATACATAGCATATTAATAATAGACTAAAGAATCATTTATATAATCATTTATAAGTAATAATTATAATCATTTTACACACAGCGACCAGACAGTTCAGAGAGATCTTTAAACTAGCACAAAAGTCTGAATGACACTGTTCTCATTGGGGGCAGAAGAGAGGAAAGCAAACGTGTTATTGAGAAAGCAGAGTGAGCAGCAGCCTCGCAGTTCAGTTAACTTTCTTTCCAAAAAACCTTGCGATGCCTGTGTGTATGTGTTTGTGCAAAACGAGCATTGCAGGAATGGGTCTTTTTTATTAAAATAAAAGCCAATGAATTGATCTGCAAGCTTTGCTCAGGGTGGGTGTGTGTTTAGCTGTTTTGTGGCTAAATTAAATCTAAATTAATCAACTCACCCTGCTCTGCCTCTACAAAGAGTACATTTCAAAGCCATATTTCAGTGTACAGTAGAAGCATACTGAGCTAGCGCCACCATCAGGAACCTAGTAGCAGCATTCAAAATACTGACGCAACACAAAACACACAAAAAAAAGCATTTTTCTGGATAAATTCCGGTTTATCGAATGCGGACCTTTTTTTTTGCAGTGCCGGTTATACGGAAAATATGGTTGATTGGGTCATGGATAAACGGGCTTCTACTGTATTATCTGAAAATACCTCCAAGTGAGAGGCAAGATGGAAACATCAAGGTGTTTCCTGAAAGACTTCAGGAAATATCCCTGACACAAGAGAAACGTACAATTTTACAAGAACCATGTCTCTCCTTGCAAGAACCCGTGGAGCCTTGCCAGGTACGTTGGAGTGTGGTGAGCCGATCATAGTGTAGTGTAGTCAATAACAAATTCAAGGAGAAATAATGCTCTAACCCTCACAGTCCAGGCTGACGTTCAAATAAAATGCTAATAAGTGCACTGCATTTTTGGAGGTACTACCCCTTTGGAGACATTAAACCTAGTTCCCATCTACATGTTCAGGTAGATGTTTACTCTTGACACGCTATCTTGGCACTTAACCATAATTCTGGGAGTTGCTACTTGAATTAAGTAAGTTGTTGCTGTTGACATTAATGAACCCATGACTTTATTTGAAAAGTGAGATTAGTTTCTCCTGGTTTCCTGACCAAAATTCTCCAAAAGTACAACAACAATAAAATTACATTATTATAGAGTGCCTTTCATGTCGGTAGGCCAAGCACAATTGGTCATTCACTACATGGCTATTTGTGGGACCTGTACAAGGTGGATGGGATACACATGAACAGGACTAGGACCAATGTCCTCATAGGCAGATTAACTAGTGCTGTGGGGTAGGGTTTAAACTAATTTCAAGGGGGTAGGGAATCAGGATGTAACATTAGAGAGGACAAATAAGTTACATAGAGGAAGAAACGAATAGCAATACAATAAGCAGTAGTCCAGATAAAGGAGGGATTAGATGGGGCAGAAATGCAGAGCAAGCTTGGTCTTGGAATGCATGTGCGTAAATGCATGGAGTGTGTCAACAACAACAACAAAACAACAACAAAATTACATTTAACTGTGGAGTCCTGTAGCTCGGTGGTTAGAGCACTCGCCTTACAAGTGTGAGACCTCTGTTCGAATCCAGGCAGGTCAGGCTGAAACTTTGGGCAAGTTTCCTTACTCCACATGCCTAATAATAATCCAACAACAACAACAACAACTTCGATTTATATAGCGTCCTTCACCCCGGACGGCGTCTCAGAACGCTTCCCTCCAAAAAAAATCCCTCTAAAGTCCCTCCAAAAATCCCTCCAAAAAAATCCCTCCAAAAATCCCTCCAAAAAAAAATCCCTCCAAAAACAATCAATATTAAAATTGGTCATTTCAATCCATGACTGTTTGTGGGACACTGCTGTGCTCAATTGGCCCACAAGTATCGCCCACAAGCATATTTCACTTTACAGTACCTTCTGTGAAGCGCTTTGAGACATCTAAGATGTGAAAAGCGGTATATCAAATGCAAGGAATTTTGTTATTATTTAAGGTGTCAAATAAGATTGGTGTGTTGCAGGCTCAATTTGCCACTTGGGATTATGATGTGGGGGCATTAACAGAGACTTGGCTCAAGCAAGGGCAGGAATGGGAGCTGAATATTCCTTGCTACAAAGTATTCAGAAAGGATAGGGAAGGAAAAAAGGGAGGGGGGTATGGCAATATTGGTTAAGAATGAAGGAGAAAGAAAAGGAGCTATAACTCAGTTATGCATATATTATTTCCACCAAATAGAGGGAGGGCGATAGATGAGCAAATCTGCAAGCAGATTTCAAAAAGATGCCAAACTAATATAGTGACAATAGGGGACTTAAATGATCCTAATACAGTATAGACTAGCAAAATAACAATGTAAAGGGCAAGGAGGGGGAAGGATTCCTGAAATGTTTGCATGATCACTTTCTGGATCAGTATGTTTCCAGCTCAATGAGGAAGGAAGCAGTGCTGGATCTAGTTCTGGGGAATGAAGTGGAGCAGGTTTCAGTTGGAGAACACCTGGACAACAGTGATCACAACATCATTAGATTTAGAGCACTTCTGGAACGGGATAAAAAACAGTCAAAGGTGAAGATACTTGAGTTTAAAATAAATATCTGGTCCAAAATACAGAAGATAATCAAATAGAATCTAGAAAGTACAATGAAGAACTGAAAACCTAAATAAAAGAGCTAAAGAGATTGTATGAGAAAAGATTAGCAGGTAACATGCAGGGGAACCCTGGGGTATTTTATAATCTTATAAAGAATAAAAGGCTAATCAAAGGTATGGTGGGTCCAATTGTGGACCAAAGAGGAAATCTTATTATGGAGGCGGAGGGCATAGCTGTCAACAACAACAACAACAACTTAAACTTATAAAGTGCCTTTCACGTCGGGAGGACATCCCAAGGCGCTGCACAGGAGGCGTGTGACCCGAGCTGGGAGGGGGGTGTTCGGGAAGGGGTGAAACACATAGGGGAGGTCGAAAATTCGGGGGGGAACAAAAGGCACGGTTGAAGAGGAAATTCTTCAAACCAGCCTTGAAAGAGGAAAGGGAAGAAACAAGACGGAGGGATTGGGGGATGGAATTCCACAGGGTGGGAGCGGAAAAACTGAAGGCCCGGCCTCCAATGGTGGGGCGGTTTGGGCGGGGGGCTTGGAGCAGGCCAAGACCTGCTGAACGGAGGGTCCGGGTGGGCTTATAGGGGGAAAGTAAGTCGGTCAAGTAAGGCGGGGCAAGGCTGTGTAAGGCCTTGAAGGTGAGGACGAGGATCTTGAACTCGATCCTCTGGAGGATGGGGAGCCAGTGGAGACGGGCGAGGGTGGGAGTTATGTGGTCGCGAAGGCGGGTGCGGGATAGTACACGGGCTGCAGAGTTTTGGATGACCTGCAGCCTGTGAATGGAGGAACTGGGGACGCCGACGAGGAGAGAGTTTCCATAGTCCAGCCGTGAGGTGATGTATGCGTGCACGAGTGTTTCGGCAGCGTGGGGGGTGAGGTAGTTGCGGAGCCTGGCAATGTTGCGCAGGTGGAAATAAGCGGTGCCGGTCAAGGCTCGGATGTGGGGGAGGAAGGAGAGTTTGTGGTCGAACGTGATGCCGAAATTCCTGACTGGCTTTGTGAGGTGGAGAGTACAGCCTTGGATGTTGAGGCTGGCAGCGCCCGATGTGCAGAGGCGCTGGCTTGAGCCAATCAGGAGGGCCTCGGTCTTGCTCACGCTCAATTGGAGGAAGTTGTCCCTCGTCCAGGACTCAATGTCAGACAGACATGCTGTCAGAACATCGATGGTCTGGGGGTTGAGGGATGAGGCAGAAAGGTACAGCTGGGTGTCGTCCGCAAACATGGGGTAAATTTCCACATGTATGCGGACGACACCGCCCAGATCAAAAGTACGAAATGAGTACTTTTCATCTGTCTTCACAAAAGAAGAGGATGCAACCAATGCCACAGTATTGAGGAGGAAGATAGAGAAATTGGATAAGATAAGAATAAACCAGGAGGATGTACTAAACAAGTTGGCAGTACCCCATAAGACACTTGTAAGCAAAATAGAAGCCCATGGTATTAAAGGGATAGTGATAGCATGGATACAGAACTGGCTGGGAGACAGAAAGCAGAGTGGTGGTGAATGGTTATTTTTCTGATTAGAGAGAAGTGTGTCCCCCAGGGGTCAGCATTGTGACCACTGCTCTTTGTGTTCTACACACATGGCCTACACTTGGGTATAAGGATACACAATTTCCAAGTTCGCATTTGATAGAAAAGATAGAAAAAATAGTGAGGAGTACAGTAGCAGACTGCAAGGTAATAATAATAATCCTTGCATTCGATACAGCACCTCATCACATCTTCTAGACGTCTCAAAATGCATCCCAGAATATACTGTATACTGTAGGGTCTGTCGATAGGGAAATTTTCCGATTTAGATATATCGATGGGCTCATATCGAGATATACCGAAATATCGATATTTTCAGGGTTTTCATACTGCGCATGCGTGCACGGCACGCGCATTCGGGGTGCGCGCACATTCGGGGCCTATCTCCTCAGGAGGTAAATATCTTTCTCTCTCTGTGTCTCTCACACTCACTCTCTCCATCTCTGTGTTTTTCTGTCTGTGTCTCTGTGTCTCTCTCCTCTCTCACATCCCCCCCATCTCTATCTATCTGTATATTATCACATCCACCCCGTCTCTTCCCCCACCCGCCGTCCCTCTCTCCCCCCACCACCCCCCCCCCCCCCCCGCCGCCGTCCTTCTCTCCCTCACCCTCCCGCCACCGTCCCTCTCTCCCATCACCCCCCTGCCGTCTCTCTCCCCACCCCACCCCTTGCATACCTGTATATTGTATTCGAGTACTATGAATACAATATGGCGGCTTTGCACTTCGGTCTGTGCATTGTGTATAGAGATGAGCATTTTGGGTCTTGTAGTTCAGTGCGCGCACATCCCGATTTTTTTCGATATATCGACTTTTTCGATATATCGATATTTTTGAAATGCCTATATCGGCGTATCGATATGAAAATTAAATCGGGTTTTAGCGATATATCGATATATCGATATATCGCCGGACCCTAGTATATAGTATATTGAATATACTGGGAAGATTACATAGACAGAATGGTAAATTTGGCAGACACTTGGCAGATGAAGTTTAATGTGGAGAAATGCAAAGTGATGCATTTTGAGAGGAAGAATGAGGAGATGCAATATAAACTCGACGGCAGAATCTTAAAGGGGTAAAGGAACAGGGAGACTTGGGGGTTCATATAAATAAATATATGAACAGTGGCAAGACAAGTAGACAAAGCTGTTAGAAAAGCATGCAGGATACAGGCTTTATACATAGGGGCATAGAGTACAAAAGTCACAAATTTATTATGAATCATTATAAAAACATTGGTTAGGCCTCAGCTAGAGTACTGTGTCCAGTTCTGGGCACCACACTTCTGGAAGGATGTCAAGTCCTTGGAGAGGGTGCAAAGGAAACTTACCAGTATGATACCAGGAACGAGGACATCAATTAAAGTTACGAGGAAACTGAATAGAAGTTTTCAAAATTATAAGGGGATTTGATGGCATGAACAAGGAGAAACTATTTCCACTGGCAAGTGGGTTGGTAACCCAAGGAATAGTTGTTAAAAGAAACAGAGGGGAGGTGAGGTGAAATTTTTCCACACAGAGAGTTGTTCAGATCTGGAATGTATTGCCTGAAGTAGCAGTGGAAGACGATTTGCTAACAATTTTTAAGAGAGTAGATAATTATTTGGGAAGGACAAGTTTGTAAGGCTATGGGGAGAGCGCGGGAAAGTATAATTGATTATTATTATTTATTACTGATTATTATTATTAAATAAATATTGTTATTGTTGTTGTTGTTCCAGCCTTACCCCAGCAAAGAGTAAAACTAGTTTTGCATTATTTATGTAGAGGTACATAATGATGTGTAGGCATGACTGGGAAATCCTACTAGAAGTTGATGAAGCCTCTTTGATCCTCCTTTTAACAGTAGGAATTACGAGGGTATGCAGATGGAACAGTATTTGCAGCAATTTGCAAAGGTGGAGTGTTCCTCCACACGCATAGACAGGTAGCTTTTTTGAAACCTAATCTGAATCCAATTCTATATCAATATCACAACTTCCAATGATGATAAAGTGATACTCAAAGTGATCGCGAAGAAGTCCACACCCTTGCTCTCCTACTCTTGCAGGACAGATGTGCTGAACAAACTTGCATCTCAGAGGGTAAAAAAACAGGCATAAGGCAGTGAAACAGAAATACTTTGTTCTAGTGAATTTCCTTCTAAATCCCTAAAGTACAGCACCTCCCAGTATTCTTCAAAGCAATAAAAATGCCTAAGGCAAGTAGCTTGGAGTTTATGTTTTCGACCAATAATTTTATGTTTAGCTAGCCATTGCGGCTCCTGTGCTGGATATTAAACTGTTTCTGATATAAATGTGTTTTGCAGTTACTCCAATTACCCGCACAATTTTACAGATGATCAAATAAGTACAAAAATAAAACAACTTTTAACATTAAATTTCACTGTTGGGCTCCATATTTATACAATCCAAAGTTTGCCCGATTAAATAATATATAATGTTGCAGAAACAGTGACAAATCATTGACATATCCAGTTCCTCACATTTCTCTCAACTGTGTTCTACTCCATTTTTTTTCAAATTTTAATTTTCAAAAGTCCACACGAAATGAAAGAGTTGCGAGAAAGTATTCAAACAACAATGTGGATTTAAACAGTACAGAACAATTCACTTGGGAAAATGTCTCAAAGTGCATTGTAAGACAGATTAGGATCTTGAGCAGGGCAATGTAATAATAATAATAATAATCCTTCCAATTGATATTATGCTCAATGAGATGTCTCAAAGCGATTAACAGGATGCATATCAAGTGAATTGATTGTATAAATAGTGGGTGAAACATAACCAAATGCGGACAGCAATGTCTCTCAAACAATCATAAATTGAGTGGCCAAATTATATCTATTATATAAGGGATTAGTATTCACAGAAAGTGACCCACCAATCAACCAACAACAGGGCTCTTACTTACTTCTAGGTAAACAGAGGCATGTGGAGTAAGGTTTCGTTATGTCCAGGAATTGAACCTGAGTCCTCTTGCTTGCAAAGTGAGTGCTCTAAGCAATATTGCAGAGAGGTGCTGGAGAGCGGTGGCATAAATCATAGTCAAAGGGATAGGTTCTTGTCTCTTTAACTGCCCCAGCTATCATTGAACTCCAGACAATAATTTGTCCAGCACTTCATGGCTGCTTGTGGCTGCCTGGTTCACCTACAAATACAGTCACTACACTTCACAATAAATCCTGTGAAGTGTTTTGCGGTGTCTGCTTGACATGAAAGCTGCTATATCAAACGCAACGATTATGATTTCTTTAAAAAAATTCCACCCCCAGCTATCAGCCAGTTCCTATCTAACTACCCCCACAACTCCTCCCCTGCAGTTCCCATCGAAACTCCTACCCCAGCTCCCATCTACTCCTCCCACCCCGTTTAACTCAGGGAAAAGACTGCTTTCAATTGAGCCAGGCTGAAATTTAATAGTAGCACATAAAATATAAACTGTACATTTAATGTGCCCCCACCTCTCATCCAAACTCCCACTTCCCAGCTCCCATCAAAACTAGAGTGGTCTCCACCCACTCTACAAACCCTGTCCCTGGCATATTTTGTGTGGAGGATCTGTCAGTCTGTGGATGAGTTGGCAGATCACTCTCTATTCCCAAACTTCGCTGAGCTGCCAAGTACCCTGAAATGCTCATAATAAAATTCAGAGATGGCATGGTGCAGAAGGAGCACTTTATATTATATGTGCTGCTATTCGATTTCAGCCTGGCTCAATTGGTAGCATCCTTTCTCTGAGTTAAATGGCTGTGGTTGCTTAAATCCTTTGTTGGGACTTGATCTCACAGACTAAAATTGAAGCTTGAATGTAGTGCTGGGGGAACTCTGCATTGTTGGAGATGCCGTCCTTTTGGTAAATATGTAAATTGTTAAACCGCAAAAACAACTTGAATTTATATAGCACCCTTCTCGTAAGGTAGTGTTTTGAGATGCTTACATGTGCATTAACATGTATCCCCAGAAATTGTACTTGTAATATTTACAGCTTCTGGGCAAATCTATTAATACATGGATTTATACAGCAGGTTTATTCAGTTCCAACACACCTGGAGTTCAGTTGATAAGACATACCCTGAAATGTTAAATTTTTCAAAAATTAGTTGATTTTTGCTAAATGTGTTCATTAGCATTTCACAGGGTTGCATATGTTGACTAATACATCACGCATCGCAATTTACATGTCACATATTTCTGCTCTCTGTCAAAAGGGAACAATGTACTCTAAAATAAAGTATTTCCTTTTGATGTTCCCTCTCCTTTAAGCTTGTTGAAACATTTGCATTTCCGCACTTTTTAAGTGCGTTGTTTAACTTTCCCCTTACTGTATTTTAATTTGTCTCATCTTCACATATGGTTGAGAGGAGGTATATGAATGATTTGATCCAGACTTCCACTTATTCCACTCTCTAAGTGGTGCCCAGGAATAACCCAGAGACAGTTCTTCTGTTGACTTTCTCTCCTCCTAATTCCCAACCATTGCTTTTCACTGGCACTTCTCACAACAACTCTGTTGAAGTTGGTCAGTGAATTAGGGGGGTTTGAACTACATAACACGCACATCAAAGCCCCATAGCAGCTTAGGTTTTGAGCATTTTTCTTAAGTGAAATCCTAATCATATAAAAGACTCTACACTTAGATCCCATTTATAAACCAGTCCAATAGCTGGTTTCTAATTAACATTTGAACACTGCTATCTTTGATGTCAACCAGAGGAGCTTTAGATCAAGACACTGCCCGTTTGTAAAGTTCCACCTAGTGTGAAAATATCACTTCATATTCTGGTGAAGTATCTAAGATTACTCTATATACAATAATACACCTGCCAACATGTGTTTGAGAGTGAACAAAAAAGAAATGCTCTCTCTGAATGAAAATCACTTTCTCTGGAATAAGCACATGATATAACTTGTTTAACCTTAATTTTCACTGTCTTTAATTTTTTTTAATAAACTGTGTTCGTGTGCTCTGAGGTGGGTTCTGAATAAAACCAAATTCTCCAATTTTAATTTATTTGGAAAACCTTTGATATGTTTTGGAATTGGATCCGCGTGTTATTATAACAACATATTGGTAAACCTGTAGAATAGATTTCCTCTCGCTCTCCCCTCACTCCCTTTTTAGAAATACAATATTCATCAAATATTTGCATATGGTTGGGGTAGGAGTTGGGTTACGTGCAGGAGTTGGGGTTAGGATTAGGAGTTAAGGATAGGCTTAGATCCCTCCAGAACAAAACCTTGGACAAGTTTCCTTACTCCACACACCTGCTAATAATCCTTCAAAAAGTGATAGATTAGCCACTTCAATCCATGACTGTTTGTGGGACACTGCTGTGCACTGTTGGCTGCTGCGTTTGGCCCACAAATGTATGGTCAATTCACTTTACAGTATATTATGTGAAGCGCTTTGAGATGTCTAGAAGACTTGAAAAGCACTATATCAAATACAAGGATTATTATCATTATTATTATTATTGAGACTTGAAAGGTCCAACTTAAACCAGAGTCACTAAACAGCAAGACTGGTAACCTGAAATAATCACCAGGGTGAAAGTTAAAAAACATACAGTATAGACATAATAGACAGTGTAGACATAATAGAAATTCTTGAAATTCATGTGCTTAATGGATGTGTAAAAAAAAACTTTGAGTACAGTGATATAACTAACTGATCCATCGGGTCAGTCATATACCCTCACCATTGTATATAGGAAGACAGGAGCACTGTTTATTTTAAAAGACATTGTGAAAATTAAGATTAAACAAGTTACTGGGATCAATACAATCCACAAAGAAAGATGTGGGTCATGCAATAATACTGTAGATCAAGCTCTGTCTGGTGACTGCTAATTCTGAATCTTACATCCAGGGTTTACAGGAAAATTCACTTGAATAGTAAAATCTGTCATTTGTTTGTCATGGATTTGAATTTAGCTCCTTGTCTGCAGTGTGTAAAATATCTATTTGCCTGATGGTGGATTTGGGGAAAATATAAATGACTGTTGTGAAACACTGCTGTGTGCAATTGGCTGCTGCGTTTTCCTTACAGTCAATTCAATACAAGTGTAATTTTGTTGTTGTTGTAATTGTTTACAGTATATTCTGTGAAGCCCTTTGAGACGTCTAGAAGACGCGATTAGGCGCTGTACGAAAATGGTCGGATTATTATATTATTATTTCTGAGGAAGATACTGCCTTGTAGTTTATGAAATGTTTATCGGAGATTGATAATTCCATAAGAACTTTTCCATGATCATATTCTCTTTGAATAAACTAAACTCTTCAAGCAGCTCACCATCATTTCCCAAAGGTGACTTTAACAGTCACTGAACTTCCACTTCCTTCGTGGACTCTAAACGTTTAGTTTTACTCTGTTTGACAACAAAAGAAAGTAGTTTTGCACGTTCAGAGTCTGTTTCCAAATAAGCTGTTGGCAATTAAGCATCTCTTTGTATATCAATTATTTCGTACAGTATTTGAAAAAGAAAATAAAACATTGTAATTCTTTTTCAGGGGTAAAAAAAAGGCTTTATAAAGAGTTCAAACGTGCTGTGAATGGTCGAAAAAGCCAGAAACAAAACGTTTTTAGGAAAAATAAAGGGTTTTTTTTCGCGGGAGGGAGGGAGGGAGGGGGGGGGAGTATGGGTTTTGTGAAATAAGTATTTATGAACAGTTACCACAATCCATACAACTCACAGCTTTAGACAAAAAGAACCAAACGAGTTAAGGTGTAACTCAATGTCGTAGAAAGTGAATAGAAATGAATGCACGTTTCCCCGACACTGAAGTCACAGAGACAGATAGATCAAATCCTGCTATAGTATTGAGACCACATTACAAACCTTTCCCAGCTCAACCTGAGCTGCAGCACTACAGCAATCAATCAATCAATCAATCAATCAATCAGTCTCATCAGCAATGTGGGCAAACCAACCCTCTGGCTGATTCTTTTGAGATAAGAGACTAAAGACAGTGTTACCTGGGAGGGAGGGAGGGCACTGTTGAAGTCGGCAGCTATCTGTGGTTCCCAGTCTCACAGGTAAAAAACAGGCGAAGAAAAATCTGGGATATTCACAATAATGAATGGTAGGAAAAGCTCTCAGCCAACTGCTCCCCACGGTTTGTTATAAACAGGCATATATATATATATATATATATATAATATATACTGGATGTGCACTGTGTTGCAAACCAGTCTAGGGGCTGTGGGCAGCTTTCAGCTTCAATCCCTGTCGCTTCATCTCAGCCAACTTCTGCTCCTGCTGTTGCCTGCAACCCTCCCTCCCTCCCCCTGAGCGTCACTTCACCACATCTGTGCACATCTGTGCAGCTGGTGAAGAGTTAGTTACTAACCCACGCCATCTGCAGGCATGGCGGCCACACTCCACCCCCCCCCCCCCCACCCCCCCCCAACCCAACCCACAACACAATAATAATCCTTTACATTTGATATTATAATGAGAAGAATCCCTGCGTTTGATGTAGTGCTTTTCACGTCTTCTAGACGTCTCAAAGCGCTTCACAGAATATACCGTAAAATGAATTGACTGTATATTTGCGGGCGAAACGCAGCAGCCAATCGCGCACAGCAGCGACACACAAACAGTCGTGGATTGGAATGACCAATTTCTCATAGGTTTTTTTTCCCAAAGAAAGTGATTTTCATTCAGAGAGGGAGGGCATTTTTTTTGTTAACTCACACTCACACATACATGTTGACAGGTGTATTATTGGCCTCCCAGTCTCATGGCCAGCAAGCTACCAGATAAAACATTGATCATTAGTTTCAAGGCTAACACTACACTTCACGGAAAGCTCTGTGAAATGCTTGGAGATAAGGCACTACGTCAAATGCAAGGATTCCTATGATTATTATCAGTAGTGCAAAAAATTGCAAATTCTAGAAATCCACAATAAAATCCCCCAAATGTTGGGCTTACGCAGCAGGTCAATTTTTGTATCTGGAAGGAAAAAATATCCAACTTCACTGAACAAACTGCCGTGCACAATTGGCTGCTGCGTTTCGCCCACAAATATACAGTCAATTCACTTTACGGTATATTCTGTGAAGCGCTTTGGGACGTCGATAAGATGTGAAAAGTGCTACATCAAATGCAAGGATTATTATTATTATTATTGTATCAGTTTTTGATGAAGTCTCACACCTGAAATATTAATCTAGTCTTCTCTTTCAGATGCTAATCTCCGCAACATCGCCCGGCCCCACCACCACTGTCATATCGCAGGCTGCCGAGACCCTCATACACGCATTCATAACATCACGGCTTGACTATGCAAACTCTCTGCTTGTCGGCCTCCCCAACTCCTCCCTCCATAGGCTCCAGATCATCCAGAACTCTGCAGCACCAGACTCGGCAACCCTATCACCCCCATCCTCGCCCAACTCTGCAGTTCTGCCCATCATACAGAGGATACAGTTCAAGATTCTAATCCTCACGTTCAAAGCCCTTCATGGCCTCTCCACTACATCTGCGATCTCCTAATCCCCCAACAAACTCTTTGCTCCCTCCGCTTAGTGGGCTCCAGCCTGCTTCATGCCCCCCACCTCGCCTGCCCCACTAATGGCAAGCTGGCCTTCAGCCACTCTGTCCCCACCTTCTGGAAGTCCATCCCATAGTTCCTCTGCTTTGCCTCTTCCCTTGCCTCCTTCAAGGCTTGTCTCAAAACCCTCCTCTTCGACTTGCCTTCGACTTGCCGCCATCCTTCCTTATCCTGACCCCCAGCTCGAGTCCAAAACACTGATTGTCCAATGCCTTGGGACGTCTTCCTACCGTGAGAGGCACCACACAAATGTGATTTTGTTATTGTTGTTGCTGCTCCACCTGTTGTTCATTTGCAGCATTTTGTGTTATTAATAGGAAGTCTCATAATCAAGTTCTTTTGGAAATTGCATTTTTCTACCAACTTAACATGTTCCACAACACTTCATATGTCATTACCATCACAGATTTTGAATGCAATTTCTATTTTCTATTAAGTTTGTGGGTAGATATTATATATTTATGTGTGTTTTCATATATCTGGATATGCATGTGTATCTGTATATCTGCAATGTAATATTTTATATATCATATATTTTATATTTCACCCACAAAAGACAGTCAATCCAGTTCACAGTATATACTGTAAAACAATTTGAGATGACTAGCCAAAATGATAAGATGCTACATCAAATGCAAGGATAATTATTACTATTATGTGTATGTTTCTGTAAGCAACTACTGTATATACATATTGGTGTAGATATCTGTGTACCTACTTCTTTATATGTGTCAGTATAAGTGTGTGTCTGTGTGTATATACTATTTTCCTACAAAGTACGCAGTAACTACACTTTATAGTACAATCTGTGAAATGCTTCTTGAGGTGAAAGGTGGTACTGTATATCAAATGCAAATATTATTATTATTTACATATCTCTGTAAGTGTATGTAAACATTATGTATATCTCTGCACACATATCTCTACCTATATGTGTTTGTATGTATATTTGTGTATTTCGGTGTTGGTATGATTCACTCTCTAATTTCATACCGCAACAAACAAAATCCTCACTATGCATGGGGTAAAAGCTATTGTATTAATATTTCATCCAAAACTCTGTAGCTCGTGTCCTCTCCTGCACCAGGCTCCACGACTACATCACTCCCACTTTCGCCCGCTCCATTGGCTCCCCATCCCCCAGAGGATTGAATTCAAGATCCTTGTCCTAATTTTCAAGGCAATCCATGGCCTTGCCCCTTCCTATCTCTCCAACCTGATGACTATTCAGCGGGCTCCAGTCTACTCCATATCTCCCACCCAACCCACCCTACCATCGGTGGCCGGGCTTTCAGCCTCTCTGCCCCCCACTCTGGAACTCCATTCCACAGTCCCTTTGCCTCACTTCCTCCCTTGCCTCCTTCAAGCCTGTCTCAAGACCCTCCTTTTTGATCTTGCCTTCAGCCGCCCTCCCACCTCTCTCCCTCGCTTCCCCCCTAACCTGCCCCTCCCCCATGCTCAGGTCTCGACCCCTCACTCTTCAGCACCTTGGGATTTTACTACTAATAATAAATTTTACATTAAACCATTCAAATATTCATCATTCAAAGGTAGACAGTGAACACTGCCTTCTGCCCCATTTCAGATAATTTGTCCTTCAAAAGTTTACAGGCGAAGTTTAGAGGTTTCCTGTGGCACATTTGACCTCATACTTCCAGAACATCATTCCTACACAAATCTCTCCCCTTGACTCTCTAAGTATTCTAGGCTAAAGTACATCTATCCCACAGGATTTACGGGTTTTCGGATGCTTGATTTTCATCCATGTGTTAGCATTACGCAGATTCCTTCCATCAATGAGATTATAGATACTATAGGGCTATAGAGAAAGAGTATGCATGTTTTTTTCACAATGGTTATGTGGTACCCTTTTTCCATGTACAGCATAATTTTCTAAAAGCAGCATTCACCAAGTAGCTAAGCCAAAGAGGACATGAGAAGCTTAGGCCATATCAGCTGTTTGTAGGCAGCTCAACAATCCACCTAAGCTGTAGCAACCAGACAAAGGGAGATAGCTGGTTGGTGTAGGATGTTGAGCTAAAAGATTGAGAGAACCCATGAACAATTGCTTTATGATGGCGTGGAATGACATGGGCATGTGTAAGTACACACAGTGTTCTCTTATACAGGTAATCCCTGCTTAATGTTGCCTCGGGTAACGTTTTGTCGTTATTACGTTGCTGATACATTGGGAACATATTCATTTAACGTTGCGACGTTCACTATTACGTAGTTCGTCAGTGGGTGGAAAGGGGGCACGACGGTGCTAGGGTTTGCCCGTCAAGAGAGTGACAGGCAGGCTGGGAGTGCGCCAGGCCGGCAGCGAGTGAGACCAGCAGCAAGTGAGACCAGTCAGTTAGTAGCGAGTGAGACTGGCAGCGAGTGAGTGAGGCAGGCAGGCAGGCAGGCAGGCAGGGAGGCAGGCAGGCAGGCAGGCAGGGAGGGAGGGAGGGAGGGAGGGAGGGAGGGAGGGAGGGAGGGAGGGAGGGAGGGAGGGAGGGAGGGAGGGAGGGAGGGAGGGAGGGAGGGAGGGAGGGAGGGAGGGAGGGAGGGAGGGAGGGAGGGAGGGAGGGAGGGAGGGAGTTGGTCAGGTGGTCAGGGAGCAAGTATATTTGTTTTTTTAAAGACAATTTTGACAAAAAATGTCCAAAAGAACATAACTCCAGTTTATACGTTAATTCTTATGGGAAAAATGGGTTCGCTTAATGTTGTTACTTTTGAAGAACCAACTATGACGTTAAGCGAGGAATACCTGTAAATACAGCAGGTAACATGCCTTTGGACATGCCTTTGTAGCTAACACCAATTCCCACTCTATAAGCAAGATAATATTGGTTGTGCCGTCCAAAGATCTTTTATTACAATAACAATCAAGGCGACTAAATACATGACTGTAATTGTGCTTAGTAGCCTCACACACAATGAACAAAAATACAGGATTTGTTAAAACATTAGGCATATAGAAAAACTCTACTGGTTAACGAATACATAAATGCATAAGAGATTAAGGGTTTATCAATGACATATCGATATTTCAAAGACAAAGTGTCACCAATTACAATTTCATTACACAGCGTAGTAGCTACAGTAAATATATATATATATATATACAGTACACTATTAATGAGCTTCTTTCATGAGAATGAAGAATTGACCATTTCATCTCATCCTTCCATAATATCAATTTATTGTCTTCCCATTGCAGTATCAAGCTGCTTGTTAAATTAGTCCTAGCCTCAACCATCCTTCCTGGAAATCTGTTCCAACTGTGATTAACTTTCGTGCAAAGAGCTTCTGTGTGTCAATTGATCCTCTCCTAAGTATATCATTGGAGCATCTGGATTTGTGCAGGATTCATGAATATTGAATCGTGACCTAGTAACTTGATATGCATCACGCTGCAACTCTACTCCTAAACAATCTCCCTCCTTCTGGGTCCGTCGGAGTGTGGTTCGGTCAACGTTGTAAGATATCTGTTTACCAGTAGGATTCATCCCATGCAATCCTGTGCAAATTCAGATTTGGATTCTCACATTTTAAATGTCAGTGTCATCTCTTCACGTACAAACTAAGATTTTATATGTTAGGCACTAGTTATAAACATCTGGCACACCCACATGTTAGCAACTGTAAGAAATTATTACTAACAGTTGAGGAATGTGAATTGGGTGATTGAAGTCACGTTGTAGGTACTATAGTACCAGACACTTGAATGGACGGGAATGAATTCAGTTTTTTGTAGTCAAGCCTTCAAGGCAAGTGCATTTCTTTAATATCAAGCTATTCTCCAGAGAGTAGAATATTTGCACTATAACTGAATTTCAAAGTTTCTACAATATTAAAGAATGTCTCTATTTTCTGACTCCACAATGTTGCCTAAAAAACATTTTTAGAGCGCCTTTCATGTCCTCCCGGTGTGAAAGGCAATCTAAAAATGTAATTTTGTTGTTGTTGTAAAACTGCAATGCTTGACACCCAAAAGATCTAACAAAAGGGCAGAGCATCCGCTCTGGTGAATAATTTAAAGAATATATTGATTGCTTTATTATCAATTGTGTCTCGTGGCATGCTGTCATTTCTAAAGTAAGAAATCAAAGGTCTCAGGGAAGAAATATTTTATGAGGAAGGCGATGGGGCTAATTTGCAATATTGCAAAACAGAAATGTTACAATAATAATCATCTTATTTGATAGTGCCTTAAATGTAGTAACTGTGTATTTGCAGGCAAACCTAACAGACCATTTGCATTTAGCAATGTCCTGCAAACAGCTTTGAGGTGAATAATTTATTTAATTTGGAGGATTGTTGGCGATGGCAGGGATAATGCCATGGGATTTTTGACGTCCATGTAAGAGGTAGGCAGCACCTCTCATTTTACTTGAATGTCAGCAATATATTGGAGAAGTTTTGGAGGTTAACATGCTGGCCTTTTTTCGGACTTTGATCGCATGTGGTTTGCATGCCACGGATTTCGATTGCTAAACAGAAGTAGTGATTGATACAAAAAGTCACTTCAAAAATTGGAATTGGAACAGGAGAATCTATTCAACCATCAAAATTGTTCGACCATTTTATTACAGTAGTTCTATTTTTTCAAATCCTATTTACCTAACTTTTTTCCACATCCCTAAATATACTTCTCTCCTAAATATTTATGTCTCTTTAAAACGTTTCAAGTAATGGCATTACCCCAGCAGGATTAAGTTGCACAATAAGAAAAAGCAGACTAGCAGAGATGATCTTTTTTAAATCTACCCTCAAAAAAGCTGAATTCTGCTCACCGAGGACGATGTCAGTAGTTCAATTGATTATACCAGTGTTTCCACAATTGTTATCACGTTAGTAGATTTCATGGAGAGTACAAGGCAGATTTATTCCTCAAAACCTGTTGAAAACTCACCAAAAACATGTAACCTTGAAGATACATGTTTCCTTCCCTTCCACCCCTATTATAAATCATATTTTGTGGCCTACTTTAATAAAACACCTGGGTATAACAGTCCATTATTGCAATATTGCATTTCAATAACAGTGAGGCCACATTCCTCTACCCTCCACCCCTGTGCAACAAAACCAAGCTAGAATCTAATTAATCATATATGTTCAACACTCTTCTGGAATGGAAGAATCTACTAATTCATTCATAGACCGGTAGGGTCTAGTCTTAAAAAATACAGTCATTCCACCCCTTACAGCAATTGCTGTGAAGTTAATAATGATAATCCTTGCATTTGATATAGTACGTTTCATGTATTGCAGATGTCTCAAAGAGCTTCATAGAATATACTGTAAAGTGAATTGCTGTATATTTACAAGCAAAACGTGGCAGCCAATTGCTCATAGCAGTGTCACACAAACAGTCGTGGATTGAAATGACTTAATTATTATTAGTTTTCAAGGAATTATTGTAACAACAACAGCAAACAACAAAATTAGATTGACAGAGTGCGTTTCACGTTGGAAGTATGTTCCAAGGCGCCTATTATTAGGTGTGTGGAGTACGAAAACTTGCCCAAGGTTTCGTCCTGTCTAGAATTGAACCCAGGTCTCTCACTTGCAAGGTGAGTGCTCTACCACAGAGCTACAGGACTCCATGTTGTTTGAGATATCTTCCTGATGTGAGTGGAGCTGTACCAGACTTAAGAATTATTATATGCTATAAACATTCGTAAATAGTTTAGGTTGGGGTGTCACACCTGTGTCCATAAAATTTGGCGTGTGAGCTGATTTGATTTATGACCTAAGGCTTTAGATCTAAAGATTTTCAGGGTAAAATGTGCAGGCCCTGACAATCTAAGCTGCAGAGCAAATTCTTAAAGCAGTTTTATTTGTACATTTGTCAATGTGTCGAGTGCTCTAACAACAACAACAAAATTACATTTGTATAGCGCCTTTCATGTCCAGAGGACGTCCCAAGGCGCTGGACAGTCAATAATTCAGACCCGAGCTGGGGTCAGAAAGATAAGAGTTGGGTGTCATCCACATACATGTGGAAGTTGACCCCATGTCAGCGGATGATGGCATATAGATATTGAAAAGTAGGGGACCAAGGACAGAGCCCTGGGGATGCCATAGGTGACAGTCCGAGGGCTAGAGGAGAAGCCATTGGTGGCAACAAAGTGGAGACGATGAGAGAGGTAAGAGTCGAACCAGGCGAGGGCAGATCCATGAAGGTTCAGCTGAGAGGTGAGGCAGTGTAGAAGGCTGAAATGGTCGATAGTATTGAAGGCAGCAGAGAGTTCAAGGAAGACAAGGAGGCAGAGAGAGCCCTGATCACAGAGAATGTTTAGAATGTCATTAGAGACTTTGACCAGGGCTGTCTCTGTGCAATGGGCAGCATGGAAACCAGATTGCAGGGGTTGAAAAGGGGAATGGTGAGAGAGAAAGGAGCAGAGCTGGGACGCAATGATTTGTTCCAGGGCCTTAGAGAGGAATGGGAGGTTGGGGATGGGGCGGTAGCTGGACAGTAGGGATGGGAGATGAGGAGAGAGATGGGTATGTGGGCGAGGGAGCAGGTGGTAGGTTTCATTTTCTGGATGAGAGCAGAGAGGGTGGCGAGAGTTAGGAGGGAGAGTTAGGATCAAAGCTGTGTGGGGTGGGTGGGTGGTGGGGGTAGAAGGTGACCGAAAGCACGGTTGAAAAGAAACGTCTTTAGCTGAGGCCTGAAAGTAGGAAGAGAGGGAGCGAAATGAGTAAGGGAGTTCCAGAGCCTCGGGGAGTAGCGGCTGAAGGCAAGGATCATGGGGGGCGGGGTGGTGGTGCTCTAATGATTTAAATACCAATTTACAGTCACCAAACATGCAGAAATTTGACTATATGACACTGGTACAGTATTGGAAAATCATGGACTACTCATTGAGGACATTCACCAACTACAAATACAAGAGAACACAGCTACTTAGCGAACAGAAAGTTCTCAAAAGACATTGTTTATCAGTAGGGGTCTTTTTTAAGTAAAAACCTCTGATATAGTTGTTACAAACTGATATAGCAACCCTCTACAGCAGAATAATTCGTCAGTTAGGCTCTTGTGTATGCAGGAGCAAGTATTTAGTGACTGACTGAGCAATCATTTTGATCTGTGAGACATAGGTTTGAATCTAACCCACAGTAATATGGTGAGGACCTCCTCTCTACACTAACTTTAATGGACCTGCATTCAATTATATTTGGCCAGGATCAATCCAATTCCTAGTAGGTGTTGGCCCACTGGAAAAATGTGTCCTAATTTACTATTCAGTTGGCAACCTCACACTGAGGTCCCATGAGCTTTGATGGTTGAAGTGAGAAATGGAAACGTTCCAATGTTGGGAATTCAAATGCAATATTCATAACAGGAAATCCCAAATACTCTAAGATCTCGTGCTAGTAGCCAGATGTGCATCACATCAACCAGAGGAAACCTGCTATCTTGTTCCGAGGGAGTCGGAGTGAAGCTCAGAGTGATGAACAACCAATTGCCAACAGGGTACGTAAACATTCTGCTTCACTATCACATTTTCACCCACAGTAGAGGCTCTTTTCTGGGTTGAAGGTCAGGATAACATTGTCATAGCAAAGTAGAGGGAACTTTACTTCGTAGCTGGCTGTGTTAATGCTGCCCTGATAACGGTTAATGGTAATCTGGGAAATGGGAAGAACACTAATTTCCTAGCAGTAATAACTGGATGACTACAAAGTATCACCAAAGGAACAGGAGTATTCATTCTTAAATTACTCATTTATATTTGATGCAAATAGAACTGCAAAGACACAAAAAACGGCCTTGTTTGCATTCTGCTATATGAACACAATGACAGAAGGTTTGCAGACAAATTCATTTGACAATAAACTTCAGTCGCTTCAATTTACAATAAATCGTGCAAATCGGCAACACGATAAGGCGCTATATCAAACGCAGAGATTAACAATATTATTGTTTTGTTTTCACAACTGCTGGCTGCTACTGCAGTTAGGTCACCACTATACCATAATTAATCTACAGTCATTATACTGTATTGTAAACTAGCTCCAAAGGTATCAATCAGCCTGTCTTGTGCATAGGTACTACATAACGACAAACAATTCTCTGTAAATTGCAATACGATTCACTTATAGCGTTTGTGTGTTATGAACAGAAAGGTGACAGATTTTTATGCAGCACCCAAAATAACATATGTGATATAATTGTAAGCCTGTTTCAGTGAGGAGTAACTGTTATATTATTTACATACATCTGCTGATCTACTGTATATAGTTTATTTGATGTAGATTTTACCGCAGATCAATTCCATCAAACAAAATTTTTAATGTATTATAACATCATGCACATGGATTAACACCCAACTGCATAATATCACAGCTCCAGACAGTGGGCTCTACTGTAACAGATTTGTTTATGTGCTATGAAGGAACAAACATAGGAATTCCCTCACCGTAAATAAACACTCCTCTCAGTTGTGGCCAAGATATTTATTCAGCAAACAGAAGCTGCTTAATGGCTCATGAGGACAAGCTTGTATAGGTTTATTGCTTAATTAAATGTATTACCTCACTGAGGGAAGCATAGTCCAGTGGTGATGATGTTGCAACATTCAATATAATATTGACTTAACACATGCGGAAAAACAAAATGGACAAATATAATATGATTTATTCTATTTAGATTTTACATAAACACAGTTACATCTCTCACAGTAATACCTGTAATTCCCACATGAATCTTATTTGTTAACATGATTCTTAAATGGCACGAATGGGGATTGATTCCTGTAACTGGAGGTAAATTGCACTAGCTTATAGGAAATTGGCTCCAAAGTGGTGTACTTCCAGAGTAAAGCTCCCTTGGGAAGTTTGACAGTATTTTTTTATGAAGGAAACCCTATTATGAAATACTTAATATTGGCCTCCACCACCTGAGTTTCTTTCCCATCAGAGCAGCATTTATGCAGTTTTCCGCAAGACTGTAGCTGGGCAGAGATGTTACTGCTGCTGAGAGAAACTGTATATAGAGTGATATTTCATTGTTCAATTGCTATAAGACTTATCAAAATATTTTTGTTTGCTTAACAGCTTGAATGTTACACCACTTATCTGATCTAAATCTTAAAACATATTCAAGAAACCCTAGCGAAATGCATTGGAGTGCAGTGAGTGCAAATACGACTTAAATCCCATCATCAACTCTGTCATACACCCCCCCCCCCCCCCTCCCACCCCCACTCCACCCCATCACCACCCGCAGGCTTTACACCACTCGCCTCTAATGCCAAGTAAATTAGAAAAAATAAAGAACATTTCCCTAGCCACTTGCCCTCGATTTGTAACGTATATTTTATGTCAATGAAAAGCTTCAGAAGCAGCATGACCACAGGTGAAATTTAAGTTCAGATGAAATTTGAGTCCAGAGATGCAATGCCATAGATTAGAATGGTTTAAACATAAGCATGGTAGATGTACAGTATTTGATCTACATTGGTTTGATGGATAGCTTTTTCTTAAGACTCTTTCACGCAAATCCCCCTAAAGCTATTGGACTCTATAGAAGCTTTTTATTGCTTTTTCGTTGCTGGAGGCATTGGTTTCAATAAGCCCAGATACTTTTAGTGCTCTCCCAAAGTATTCTATAGTTTTCAGGAACTCCTTTGATATACTGGCAATTTGTGCAGGCAGTTTCAAAAATACATTTTTTTGCTTTGGGAAACAGAGCTCCGGTAACACAGATGTGTCAAACAATGTTATTTGGCTTCTCAATATGCTCAATCAAAATGAGACCATCAACAAGTTTATTCATCAGTACATAATGTTGCCTGTAACAATTTTCCTTTGTCTTGCGCTTTTATAGTTAAACATCTCAAAGTGTTTTACAGAGGTGCTGTGGCAGTTAAAGATGGGGGTCCAGGGATGTGAATAGGAGGGAGGTGAGCAAAGGTGCAGTGAAAGAGGTACATTTCTAAAAGGGTTTTGAAAACATAGAGGGAGGATGCAAGGCAGAGGGATTCAGGGAGAGAGGGCGGGAACAACGCGAGTGAAGGCTTATTCATCAATGGAGGGAGTGGGCGGTGAAGAAGGATTGCAGGAAGTCACAGTGTCTTAGTCATTCTGAAATGTATTTTTTATAATAAAAATGTAAACTTTAATTTCTTTTAAGTCGTCATAATATTCTTTACATTTGATATAGCTCTTCTCATGTTGGAAGGATGTCTCAAAGTGCTGTGCAATATTTACTATATTTACTGTGAAGTGTATTGACTTGTGTATTTTTCAGGCAAACATGGCAAGCAATTTGCACATAGCAACGTCCCACAAACGGACGTGAAATGAATGACCAATTTTATTCCATGGATTGCAGAGGTTTCCCCCCGACCTCTATGATCTCCTAACATCCACTACCAACCTGCCCGTTCAGCAGGCTCCAGCTTCATGTCCCCTGCCTCACACGTGCCCCACCATTGGTGGGTGGGCCTTCAGCCATCCTGCCCCCACCCTATGGAACTCCATCCAGCCCCTCTGCCATGTCCCATCCCTCGCCTCCTTCGAGACCCACCTCAAGTTCTTCTCTTTGACTGTGCTTTCAATCAACCTCCTTCCCCTTCTGCCCTCTACCCTTCTCAATCCCTACCCCCAGCTCGGCTCCAGAATGCTATATGTCCAGTGCCTCGAGACATCCTCCTGATGTGGAAGGTGCTATAAAAATGTAATTTTGTTGTTGTTGTTAGCCAGCTGGGAGAAACTCCCTTCACATTTTGATTAGTGGGCCCTTGAACGGCCAATTGTGGAGTCCTGTAGCTCAGTGGTTAGAGCACTCGCCTTACAAGCGTGAGACCTGTGTTCGAATCCAGGCAGGTCAAGGCGAAACCCTGGGCAAGTTTCCTTACCTCACACGCCAAATAATGATCCCTCCAAAAAAATTCATAAAAATTGTTCCGAATTTTTTTTCCAAAAAAACACAATAATAAAATTTGTTATTTTAATCCATGAATGTTTGTGGGACACTGGTATGCACAATTGGCTGCAGTGTTTTACCCACAAATATACAATCACTTCACTTTACAGTGAAGCGCTTTTTATGAATTACAGCACCTTCGGAAAAGCAACAATTACACTGGAATGTTAATCTGGATTACAAGTTCAAAAACTTGATGTACCACTTGAATTTAGAACACTTCTGTCACTGTAGTGAGAGCACTACCCACAACATGTTGACCTGGCAATTTTGGTCTGAACCAATCTAGATCTAATGTGTGCGATTGAAGATTTTAATGGAATTCAATAGTTAATAAATCGTATTACGAAATATCACAAATTGGACTTCATTATTTCTTTAAAACATCACATTTGATGTGATATCCAGCTCATTCAAAATTCAACCGCCCACTTTCTCACCCGAACCAAACTTCCCTCCCTGATTACACCAGTCCTTGCCAGACTTCACTGGCCCCCTGTATCAGAGCAGTTTGATTTTAAGATCCTCACTCTTGTGTTCAAATCCCTCCACTCCTCTGCACTATCTCTCTAACCTCCTCTCTCCTCTCATTGCCTCTGCTCTACTGGGTCTGGCCTCCTCCTTGTCCCCTGAATCCTCCATTTCACCATTGGTAGCCGTGCCTTCAGCTCCTATGCCCTGAAACTCTTGAACTCACTCCCTCACTCTCTTCGCCTCGCCGCCTTTGATCACCTTTTCCCTCTTCCCCTGGCTCGGACCCGGGCTCCGCAATGTGAAGTGCTCCGAGACACCATCTGGCGCTACATAGATCCAAGTTGTTGTTATTGATATCGTAATATTGTAATAATATCACCAATCAATCAGAAATCATGGACAAAACATGTGATGTATTCAAAATTAAGAACCTATCTGTGTAATGATTACAGTTACACTGTGAGATTCTCTACCTGAATTTTATTGAATGAAAGAAAATTTTTGGTACAGGATACAAATTAAAATGTTCTATGTTGGAATAGTGACAGAAGCTGCAATAAAAAAGTTACACTGAGGGAAACATCTTCGGAGTAAAGTATTAGCTATTTTATGAGATCAGCGATTGTTTTTAAACAACTCTTCTGGTAAGATAATTCTTTGTTTTATTTACTTTCTAATTTTTTTATTTTGTTTACTTGTTTCTCCTCAACCCTTTCAACATTAGCCATTTTGAAGCTAGGACAACACTGGAGACAGTCAATTTACGTGTCTCATTCAGCCAGCATTTCTATTGACTTGATCGTTTTCCATTCGTGAAGATGCCAAACATTGAAGTCAAAGTGTGTGCTCACTGAGCCAGTCCCATCATTCTGATTTATAAACTGAATTTTATATTAGAATATTGGTATCTCTTAAGAAGTAAAAATCGGCTGTTCAGTAAAGTTACTAACAGCAAATGGAAAAATAGGATTGAAAGCGCACACACACACACACGTCAGTAACTGGAGCAACCAACAAGATTTCACCCACTTAGTCTCCATATTTTATGTTTTGGCTTTTAAACCCCAGTTTGCTCATGCCTGATTGCATTTTTTTGTTCAGGCCACATATAATTTGATACATGTGGAAACCCATCACTATACTTAAGTCTGGTGCAAACCAGACTGACAGCTCAACATGTACCTGCCACCGACATATGTGCATTTGCACTTGAATGTATCTTCCGATCTGTGCACCAGCTGAATGACCCAAGGCTGGCATAAACTGATTGTTACTCCCTGTTATCGTACTTCCAGTCCAAGTTCTGTTAATGAGTCAGTCTGGCTGATCTGTAATAAGCAAAAATGTCAATACAGGCTGAATTTAAGTACAGGTGACCTCTATGCATGTGCAGCTGAATGAATATGCATACATACCTCCACTAAACAGTGCTTAACGCTGACTAATTTTAGGAAATGATTAACATTGCCTACAGTGTGATGGGCTCTCCAGTAATGTTGACCAGCCAAAGGGCATTCCAATTGACTCACTAAGAATTCTTCAACATACTTTTTCAAGTATTTCTGCCTCTGCTGCAATAAACTGCAGCTGTGCAAATCACTTCAGCTCTGAAAGCTGCTGGTGGGTTTCAGGAGCAAGGTTCTGAATGGAATCAATACTGGTTAAACCGGAGTTGTATTATACCTTTAGAATTGATCCAATGTAAGAACCGCATTGAATCTACCCTGTGCAGTATAACAGAAACACTAGCTCGAGGCACTTTGGGAGCAGACAATCTGTGATCTGTCCCCTGATGTGACATTATACGTTCTGCTCTATTGAATACGTTATGCCGGTCACGTATATGTCACATCATTAGAGTAAAATGCCATGAAAGGAAGAACTTGGAATTGCTATAGAGCTTCATCGCTTTGTTATATCTCAAAATGTTTTATAGTTTTATTTGAATCAAGTTTATTGACTATTTTCGAAGACAGACATTTTGCACACAGCGCGGTCCCACATACAGCAAAGGAGCAACTCATCAAATTATGTGGAGGATGGCTGGCCAGGATATTGGGAGAAGCTATAATCAAATAATGACAACAACAACAACTTGCATTTATATAGCGTCCTCTGTGCCTAGCGGCATCTCAGAGCACTTAACAGTGGCTGAGCCTGGGGCCGAACCAGGCGGAAGGGAAAAGTGACGATAGGCACAGTCAAAGAGAAAGGTCTTCAGGCATGACCTGAAGATGGGGAAGGAGGGGATGAGGTGAAGGGGTTAAGGGAGGGAGCTCCAAAGTATCAGAGCATAGTTGCTGAAGGCACGGAGGCCGGACTGAGTAGAGCAGAGGCATATTGCTGTGAGGAGAGAGGAGGTTAGAGAGGGGTGGGGGTTGTGCCCAAGGATGGAGGGATTAAAACACTAGAGTGAGGATCTTGAAGTTGGTCCACAATGTGACAGGGAGCCAGTAGAGTTAGGCAAGGACTGGGGTAATCAGGGTAGAAGGTTTAGTGCGGGTCGGAGTTTGGACGGCAGAGTTTTGAATGAGCTGAACTTTGTGAATGGTGGAGGAGGGGAGACTGGCAAGAAGGGCATTAGAGTACAGCTGAAAGATGACAAAAACATGGATAATGGTTCCAGCAACCTTCCATTTAATACAGTGTTTTATCATATCGTTGAGATGTCTCAAAGCGCTTTACAGAATATACTGTAAAGTGAATTGATGGGCAGAAATAGTGCCATGAGATCTTTAACATCCAGTTGAATAGGGCTCTCAGCTTAACCTCTCATCCAAAGGATGGCACCTTGGTCAATGTATCTCCCACCATCCCACCACCCCCACTCCATACCACACTTCACTGGAGAGTCAGTCAAAACTCTGAGCTGAAAGATCAATATGGGCAATGAAATCACAACTTTCTGACTCAGGAGCAGGAGTGATACCAACTGAGCTGAGCTACCGACTATGGTTCTACAATTCATTTTCCAAGGTATTTCAAACTGTTAGTCATGGAATCAGTAGATGTAAAACAGCAAATACATGATTATTGCCCTTGATAACATTTACAAAAACAATAACGACAACTTGCATTTGTTCCACTCACGCAGGGTAGTGTCCTCGAGTGCTTGACACAGTAGTGGAGCACGACGCAGAGCAGAGGGGCACATGGGAGGTGACCATAGACACGGTCAAAGAATTAACTGTCTGTAACAATTCCGTAGAATTGTGTATTATAGCACTTAACACATTGGTTCATATAGGTACATGGCAGTGATTACAATAATAATTTTTTACAGTTAAGGCCTAATAGGCAGAATCAAACTTTATTTTTAAGTACTGTATGCCCTCCCACAGCACAGTTTCCCTTTGAAACAAAATAAGATCCATATTCCAGAACAGAATAATTGGGAGTTTGCTATTCCAATTTGTGTGCTACATGTAGGGTGTTCGTCCCTGTACTCTTATAAATACCTCTAATGCAATTTAAACTATAAATAACGTGACATTTAAGTTTAGGAATAAAATAATACTTTTAAAATTGTATCATAATTAAGTGCACAGGGACAAATGAATGAAAATTGTCCAAAGAGAACAATGCTTAATTCACATCAATGATGTGTTACATGGAGTACAATAGTTCATTTATATACAATACAGCTCTTAATAAGCAGTACGGGTCCTTTAAGAATGCATTAAATATGGTTTTGGAACATAAGCTACACCGTTAGGCAGACCTTTAATAACCTCATGGGTAAATGTACCAGCTGGTTTAGCACTTAGCCCAATCATGGCCAACCTGTGGTTTCTGGGCCAGAAGTGGCCCTTGGGACCATCAAGAAGCAGCCTCCTGAACATTCACACAAGTCTCTGTAAGTTCATTTTCAATGTAAGTTGGTTTCAGTTTTTCTCTTGCGTAAAAAATTTGATTTATGGAATTAATCAAGAAATATTCAATCAAATTTTTGTTTTGTCAGCCAACCATAAACGTTGGCCACAGACTGCAGGATCAAATCATGGTCTATGCTGAGTTAATTGATCTCAACAGGGCCAGCACTTGAGGTGTTACAATTGGCTTCAGCAACCAGGGTAAGGAAGGAGGACATCAGCAAGGATTCCTGCTTGTGATCACTATCAGAGATCCTGCTAAAGGTGCTCATGGGTTGGCAAAGTATTACTCATGCAAGGATTTGTATTATTATTGTCAAACAGCTTTCCAACACACATGATACTTGAGATATTGCGGGCATCCAATATGCTTGGAAATATATTAAGAAGAAAGAAAATACGAGTCAAATGTTTTCAAAGGGAAACGGAAAATGAATGAATTCATTACTCAAAATAAATTGCTAGCTGCCAACCAATTAGAGTGCTCTACTTTCAGATACGGTCCAATTGCTCTACTTCCTGTAAAGCGATCGAATAAATCTAAACACTAATTTCACCTTTAATATTTAACATTAATAGATAGTTATGGCTATCGAGCAGTCACTTAGGCCTGAGTTAAAGATTAGGAGTTCAGTTTAAATGTGTTTGATGGATGTCAGCTAGGCTCAGTTGCTATTATTATCTCCTCTGTGACAGAAAGTTGTGGGTTCAAATCCCACATCAGAACACATAGCCTGCAAATATTATAGTGACTGCTGCATTGTCGGGGGTACTATCCTCTGGATGAGACATAAAACTGAGGTTGTCCAGTAAAAAGGACAGTTGTCAGAAACAAGGAACTATTAGCAAACAAGTAATTCAAGCTCAATTATAGGAACATATACATTTCTCAAGTCATTTGCCTGAAGACAAAAGTCATAAAAATTTATGACGTGCAGGAATTAGAAAAATGTTGAAACTCACGAAACTCAGAATGGCAAAAAGTATGCTTCAAATTAAGACTGCAAATAAGACTCTTCAGAATTCTGCACAGTGTGGCAGAACTGACTATGAGAAGGAAATTTCCATGTATAGGTAGCATACATATGTGGGATTGTCAGTCTGGATTGAAACTCTTAAGCATGGCGATGGGTTTCTGATGACCTGATGACCAGAAAAGAGACCTTGAGCAATTTCAGGCCTCAGAAATTTTTTGAAAAATTTAATTTCCAACAAACCATCCTAACCTTAACTTCAAAGGACGATCTGTACCATTCAACAATGAAAACACTGTACAGTAGATTCCTCTTTGTCGGATGCCAGTTAACCTCGGACTTTGGATAAATCGAACAAAATTGTACTTTCACTTTCCAGATTTATAGCGCTATTTGGGTGAAGCTGGATTACTAAAATTAGTTTTGGTTTTGTTGACTTTTTGTGTACATTTTAAGCTCCTGTAGTGTGAGATGTCTGAAGGATTTGAAAATTCATCTATGGTTTTCTAAAACAACACCAACTTCGATCGATCGATCCATCGATCCATCGGTCAATCCATCGGTTGATCCATCGATCGATCCATCGATCCATCCATCAATCAATCAATCAATCAACCAATCAACCAACCAATCAACCAATCAAATCTTACATTTATATAGTGCCTTTCATGTCGAGAGGAAGTCCCAGTTAGGTAGGGACAAGAGCAGGTGGGGAGGGGTTGGGGGCAGGATGAAGAAGAGTAGGAAAAATGACTGTATATTTGTGGGCGAAATGCAGCAGCCAAATTGTGCACAGCAATGTCCCACAGTCACAGAAGTGAGATTAAGGGAAAAAGGGGAGAAAGAGGGCAAGGGGGGAGAGGGAGGGAAAGGTGGGGTAAGGTCAGGGAGGAAAAGGGGGATAAAGGGGGGTAAGGGAGAGAGGGAGGGAAAGGTGGGTGGGGGGCAAGATTATATAGTACTCTTTATGCTGGATAGCTTTCCAGAGCGCTTGACAGTGGCAGAGTCTGACAGGTGACCGAAAGCACGATCAAAATGGAGGGTCTTTAGGTGGGATTTGAAGGTAGGGAGAGAGCGGGCAAGGCAGAGGGATTGAGTCCGAGATTTACAGAGTTTGGGGGCATAGTGGCTGAAGGCACAGTCACCAATGATGGACCGAAAGGTACGAGGGACAAGAAGGAGGCCGGAGACAGCCGAGTGGAGGCAGTGGGTGGTGGCATGGGGGATAAGCAGGTTGGATAGGTAGGGTGGTGAGAGGGCATGAAGTGATTTGAAAATGAGACTCTAAGAATATTAGACCACAGGAGTGACAATCCAGTGTTTACTAATAATAATCCTTGCATTTCAATTGAATTGAAGTGAATTGACTGTATATTTGTGGGCGAAACGTGGCAGCCAATTGTGCACAGCAGTGTCCCACAAAACAGTCGTGGATTGAAATGACCAAATTTTTTTATTATTGTGTTTTTTGGAGGGATTATTATTATTATTATTAGGTCTGTGGAGCAAAGGAAACTTGCCCAAGTTTGCGCTGACTTGCCTGGATTTGAGCACAGGTCTCACGCTTGTAAGACGAGTGCTCTAACCACTGAGCTACAGGACTCCATATCTACTCTAACACCATGTTTTCTATTTTATAGTTTGATTTCCAGCAATTATAAATATATGTTAGGGTGGCTCATACTGAGTAGATGCTGTATTGAAATGACAGTATCAGTAGAACTTAGATACATCACCATGGGAACACGGCTATGATAATGCCATTTTATTACAACAGCAATGGCTACTCGAAAATATGGTACAGTATTAAAGCAACACATATCAAACATTGTTCACATCTATTGATTGCTTTAAAGAAGAACAGAACATTTGGGAATACTGTCCAGGAAAAAATTAATGGGGTGTAGTTATGCACCATAAATTGAAATGTGGCCCTTCCTCCTCTTGTTCAAGGCATATCTTAAAATATACCTGTTTGACGGCACTTTTGGTCATTTTGTACTCCTCTCCACCTCCCCTAGATTCCTACCCCCCCCCATCCAGCTTTGTCAAGTACAGTACTTTGTGTTGTCCTTGTGGCATGAAACAAACTATGCCACTGTAAATATACTAGCACCTGTAGTGCAGTGCTATATAATCAATCACATAGTGGCGTGAGAATCACTTAATCAATCATTTTTCTATTCTTCATAACAACCACCATTGTTGTGGGGGTGAGATTGTAGAGTGTAGGGGTGTAGTGTCTATGTGATGGGTGTTGCAGTGTGTATAAGTATTGTGTTTGAGGAGCTTGTGGTATTTGTGAGGAGTACTGTGTGTAAGTGGGGAGACTGTATATATATATATATATACATATATATATGTATAGTGTTGAGGGAGGTGTAGTGTGTGTGTATGGGTGGGGGGGTGGGGGAGGGTTGGTATTGTGTATGTTGGGAGTGTAGTTTCATTGGCTGTGTAGTGGGCGGAAAGTAGTATGTGGGTTGTATTATGTGTGGGGAGTTTAGTGTGTCTGAGGTTGTATTCTGTGCAGAGAGTGCACTGGGAGGTTGTGGAGAGTATAGCATGGAGACAACCCTGGTCAAAGTCTCTAAAAACATTTTAAACATCTGCATCCAGGGCTCTCTTTGCCTCCTTGACCTCCTTGACCTCTCCGTCGCGTTCAACACTGTCGATCATTCCCTTCACCCATACCGCCTCTCCTCCCTCCTCAAGCTCTGCGGATCTGCCCTCTCCTGGTTCGACTCCTACCTCTCCCATCGTCTACACTTTGTCGCCACCAACGGTTTCTCTTCCAGACCTGCACTGTCACCTGTTGCGTCCCCCAAGTATCTGTCCTTGACCCCCTACTGTTCAACATCTACATAATTCGCAGACACGGGGTTAACTTCTACATGTATGCGGATGACACCCAACTCTATCTTTCTGCCTCTACCCTTGATTCCAGGACTACTACTGTCCTGACAGACTGTTTGTCAGGCATCAAGTCCTGGATGAGAGCTAACTTTCTCCAGTTGAGTGTCAACAAGACCGAGGCCCTACTGATTGGCTCACGCCAGCACCTTTATGCATCAGACGCTTGCAGTATCAACCTCCATGGTTGCTCACTCGACCTCACCAAGCCTATCAGGAACCTAGGTGTCTTGTTCGACCCTCAACTGTCTTTCCTCCCCCACATCCAAGCAATGACTCGCTCCGCCTTTCCTCATCTCCCCAATATTGCCTGACTCCTCCACTACCTTACTCCCAAGGCCCCTGAAACCCTCAATCATGCCTTCATTACATCCCGGTTCAACTATGCAAACTCCCTGATTGTCGGCCTTCCCAATTCCTCCCTCCACAGTTTGCAGACGATCCAGAACTCTGCAGCCTGTGTCCTCTACCACTCCAAACCGCGTGACCCTATCTCCCCCATTCTCGTCTGACTCCATTGGCTCCCCATCATCCAGAGGATCCAATTCAAGATCCTGGTACTCACATTTAAAGGCCCTCCACAACCTCGCCCCACCCTACATCTGTGACTTTCTAACCCCCAACCCACCATTGGCGGGCGAGCCTTTAGTTACTCTGCCCCTAACCTCTGAAACTCCATCCCGCAGTCCCTCCACCTCGCCCCCCTCCCTGGCCTCCTTCAAGTGCAGCCTCAAGACCTTCCTCTTCGATGGTCCCATCAGCAACTCCTAATCCTCCCCTTCCCCCCCCATCCCCATCTCGGGTCTGAAACAATGACTGTCCAGCACCTGACGGGAAAGGCGGCTGTACAAGTTTAATTTTGTTGTGTGTGGCTGTATTATGTGCGGGATTGTTGTGTGTGTGGTTGTGTGCGCGGAGTGCAGTGTGTGTGTTTATGAAGGGTGTAATGGGTTGGGTGTTGTTGTGTACTTGGAGGCACAGTGTTTGTTGTGAGTGTGTGTATGTGGGGGGGGGGGGTGGGCGGGTAATGTGTGTGAGAGGTGTTGCATTGTTATGTATTGGGGAGGGGGAGGGGGGGGGCTGTACAGCATGTGTGTGAGGAGTTGGCTTTGGTGTGTTTTATGGGGCTGGTGGGTGGTGTAATGTGTATGGGGAGGTTGGGGGATGTGATACAGTCCTCTGTGTGAGCACTGATGAGGTGGTTGTGAGCTGTATATTATTGCTGGGGGAGGGCGTCAATTGTAGTCCAGCCCCCTGACACATGGAGGGGGGGGAGGTTACAGACTGGCTGCACTGTTTGAGGCAGTGGTAATTCGCATACCATTCAGCCTCACTTTCCCTTCCTCTGGTTTTATTTACGCTCATTCTCACGGTCCCTGAGAGAGCAGATCCAAATTCCGCAATCTCTGCTCATAACTTGGATTCCTCATGTAAGGAAAAAGGAACCAACTCTGACTACTCGTTGGTATAAAATACTGTGCAAGAAAACTCTTTACACCTTTCTCTCTCTCTCTCTCTCACACACACACACACACAGAGGAAGGATTTACCAGTTAGTTTATATGACAAACCAGTGTTTGTGTGTGAGACTGTCTGTGTGTATGTAGAGGGGGGGGGGGGGGGGATGGAATGCTTTACAATGCAGTGAGCATTTTTCTCCTTGAGAGGGCGATGGCTTAAAACATTTCCCCAGCAATCCCCCCCCCCCCCCCCCTCTGTTGCAAGTTTTATTTGGATGTGTGTGTGTGTGTGTGTCCCGTCCCCTCTCTGACGTTGCCTTGAGAGCTGAAATCCCAGATCTATCTATCTATCTACCCCCCCCCCCCCCCCTCTCTCTCTCTCTCACTGTCTCCCACTCTCTTTTAAACACACACACACACACATACAACATGACATTTTGAAGGGAGCCAGGGAGGGGAGAGCGACTTGCAAAAGCAACACTTAAAAGCAATGGTCCCCAGCGGCTGTGAGATGAACTAGTACAAGAGAGGTCGCCATCAAACTAGCTCACCATTCACTCAGCCAGAAGTGGAGAGAGAGAGAGAGAGAGATTTTTTTGGGGGTTGTTGTTTAATTGAAAGAGTTCGAAACGTTGTGGGAATTGAAGGGAGAGAGAGAGGGAGGGGAAGGAGAGGAGAGAGAGGGAGGGAGGAGAGAGAGAGAGAGAGAGCAGAGGGTCTGTGATGTGAGTGTGTGTGTGTGTGAGGATTTGGGGTGCTAAAGGCGATCTGTTTTCAATTCCATGGAAAGTTTATCGATAGTCCTCCACACTCGGCAGGAAGGAGCTGCCGTGATTTTTGCTGTGAAAAAACACAGCAGGGAAAATGGAGCGGCGTGTGTAGCAATTTGCACAACATCAGGCACAGGATTGGCGCTCAGTTACTTTGAGGTGGGCGCGTTTCGTGTGTGTGTGTGTGTGTATATATATATGTGTAGTGTCGGTATATTCTGTGTGTGTGTGTGTGTATAGTGTGTGTGTGTGTATATATAGTGAGTGTGTATGCGTTTCTCTGGAAACCAGCGCTGGAACCCCCTTTCTTTTGGAAATTGAGGACAATCCGGAGAGGAACTGATTCGTTGCGTTGGTCACCATAGCAAATAAAGTGCCTTGATGA